>CM040932.1:21897256-22109756 GCA_023029165.1 Gobiocypris rarus
AAATGAGGGTGAGTAAATGAAAACAAATTTCATTTCTGGCAGAACTGTTCTTTTGGTATTCACTTCTTTTTATTTATTTTGTCCATAGTCTTGGTGGTGAGCCAGTTGGCATCTTTTAACCACAACTAAACGCTCAGCTAAACTTTCATGGACAGTGTTCAGAGAACTAAACATAGATAGGAAAGTGGAAACAGACAGGTGAAAGACACCAGCACACATCCTGAGGGAAGCTTGCGCTCCTAATATTGCCAGACTAATGAAGACAGAGACCATGTTGAGCAGCTGAGCAGGATCGGAGAGGACACGCCATAGTTGGTGAAAGACAAGGCCAAGGCTGAGATAGCAAACTGGCAGGGGAGGAGAGCCGTATCGAAGATGAATGGTGCTGTCGGCACATTGGTTTCAGTACACAAGCAGGCCAGCGCACTTCTCCCGGGGGGGACAGTCTTTTATATGTGTGTGCTGAAGAGTGGCCAAGGCCTAATCCTTTCACACACTTCACTGCCCGACACAATTATACTCTTGCCTCTTCTCTTCTCTTGGGGCGAATCTGCATCCAGCAATGCACTCATACCATCAATCAGACCCTTTGTCCATCATCATAGTGTGCATTGCTGGCGATAGTCGACAGCAGCATCAGCATCAAAAGGCAAAGTTCATACATCCAAATTGCGTTTCAGAAACCTGTTTGCTACCTCAATTCAAACTTTCTTATAGCTACCCTTTTATTCAACATAAAGATCTTCCAATTAATTTATGAACTCCCCTTTAGATATAATTATTGGCATTTATCACATGAAACTTCCTTATATACCTTAGTACCTGTTGGAAGAGCTATTTTTTTCCTTAACACTTCCAAACACAAGTACGGCAGCATGTCTAATTTTGATGAGGTGATGAATAGAGTCCCATGAGGAACATTAGCACTCCATTCGCCTTACATGTTGTGGAACATCTGTTTCTTTTGCCTCACTTTTGCTTGCAGTTGGCTTGAAGTTCTTAAGCATTACTTGATCTAATTTAATTCTTGTATTTTAAGGGGGGTCTGCTCCAGGCGTAAACCATTTCAAGTTTCATAAGTGCCCCTGTGTCATCAAATAAAACTTTTAACAACTCAGCAGAGACAGTTGGTCATTTTAGGAGTTGATGATCCGGTAATGACACAGGTAGTTTAGTCTGAAAATACTGTAGGCCGAGAGACTTAATTCCTTGAGAAAAAAGCACTAGCGTCACCATGGATATAATCGTGATGGTGAGCTGAGCTAGCGGAGCTCAAGTGGCATTTATTTCTGAGTATAATCATTATATCAATTTTCTGCTGAGTAGCTGTTATTGACCCCTTTTGTTCGAATTTGTGTGAATTGGCTGGTGCTGGGCATGAACGAACAAGAGATTACGCTATGATTACAGACTCCGCCCTGCGATGTGGCTCTCAAACACACAATTACTCAATCAAGAGGCTTTTATCAGCCAGTCAGTGGCTCAGCGCGGGTGCAGGAATGTTTCTCATAATCTATAATTACCAATTCCAACTGACTGCAATTCAGCAGCCATTTCACAGTTTATGCACTGAACACATAAAAAAAGATGAGGGATTTCCCTTTAGTAGTACATGAGGAAATTCCACATGAGACATTATGTACAGTAGGTGAAATTTTAATAGCAGAAGATTTCTATCATAATATCTGTAACATTGGTGCTGATTAGTGAACTGTGAACCGGAATTAATGTCAGTCACTTTGATTAAAAGTATCTGGCATATTTATAAAATTTACTTGTGGAACATTCTTAAAAAGAAAGATTCCTAAAGCGTTTTTTTTGTAGCGATGCCATAGAACCAGTTTTGGTCTAATTCTCACTATTAACTAACTATTAGTGCTAACTATAAGGTATTAATAAATGCTTTATAAGTGCTAATAGACAGTGTTACTAAAGTGTTACCAGAACCTTTATTTTTAAGAATGTAGTGTTCTATAGTATATACAATGTATTTGCTATAAATTCTTCATCAAAGCATACAGACATAGAACTGAAATTGTTACAAAAAATTGTTAAAAAAAAAGTGATTTTGCACAACATTTGGTATTAAAGTTTACTAGTTATCCAAGTTCTCAAATTGTTCAGCTTCTGCTTTAGAGTCTATATTGCACGTTTTATTATATAATAAAGCAACATTACACTGGTAAGGGCACTGTTGTTCCAATCGTACAATTGACACGTAGTTGCATATGGTTGTTGTAATTGAGCGTGCTAGTTTACCAAAATAAAGCTTTTTTTTCACAATCTGGGGATTAAGTAGTCGGATAGTCACAAAAATGGTGTCAAAAGGGTGTCAGAAACAGTGTAACTGACAAAGCTAAAAAACAAAGGTATCAAAAACCAGATGTTTTGAGGCATTTGACCTGATTTAGCCCTTTCTGGTTCATAATGGTCAACCATTGTGTCTCACCCAATATCCATGGGCCTTGATGCTCAGAACAGAACATTTAGCAACCTGTTTACCAGTAGCCTCCCTGAGAGCCTCCCACTCTGTCTCTCTCCATCTCCCTCCCTTCATTTATCCGTGGGGAAGTGGGGTTGGTGCAGTTCCATAAGCAGCAAAACAGGACGATATCACTTCACACCTTCAGGCTTCCAGATGCTGATGTGTTTCATTTGTTTTTGTTATTGATGCACCACAAAATAGTGTAGATTATGATTGAAGCGTTTTAGATTTACACTTGACTCTCTTATTAATGCACAGTAAAACCAGCCCGTTTAAAGTGACTATCTATCTATCTATCTATCTATCTATCTATCTATCTATCTATCTATCTATCTATCTATCTATCTATCTATCTATCTATCTATCTATCTATCTATCTATCTATCTATCTATCTATCTATCTATCTATCTATCTATCTATCTATCTGTCTATCTGTCTATCTGTCTGTCTATCTGTCTATCTGTCTGTCTGTCTGTCTGTCTGTCTGTCTGTCTGTCTGTCTGTCTATCTATCTATCTATCTATTTGTCTGTCTGTCTGTCTGTCTAATTCTGTAATTAAATAAAATTTCCCAAAAGTAGAGATGCATATCATTGTCCCAGCAACATGCCTATGCTTATGATGCAAGCCAAATCTTTCCAATCTGCCAAAGGCAACCAACTAAAATATTTTAAGTCATAATTCCTGTAACATGCTGTGCATCAAACAATTGTTTACAGAAGCATTAGAGACTGGTTTAATCTTACTCAGCCAATTTCTTATGCCTTAGTTCATTTCCAGTTCAGATCCTCCCATGAGTCTCCAAGCAGAGTTTTTCAAAGCAATGAATTGAATTCTAGTGTAATGAAAGCACTTCATTGCTGCAAAAACGACTGTAGCTTGAATTTGCCTGGCTGTCCAAGCTAGCACATGATGATTAGTACTATTTTATTGTGGTTTTAGCTCAGCGAGGTCTGTGATACCTAGATAAATATATCAATTAGTATTCTCATCTATTAAAAAAGGCAAATGAGCTGTGATAACATGAATGGCCTCCAATGGAGGAAGATGCCTATTGCATCCCAATGGTGTCGTTACAACATCTACCAGCAGCGGCAAACTGTAAAATATTAACTACGGTAGCTAAACATTTGTCTAGCTGGTGTTATTTAAAAGCAACAATTAGTTGTCACTTCCTCTTTTTAAAGAGAAGCTAATTGCAGAAATAAAGTATTGTTGAATAAGCTAGTTTGTCAGGGTCTGCTAGCTAATCTGGTAGGGACCAGCATGCAAAACACATGCTGGTTATTGGATTTTCTTCGATAAAAACAAAACCTCTCCACATTAAAACATGACTATTTAAGACTGTGTGGATCTTCCATGCTCTGGTTACGTGCTAATCATCATGCTTGATGCTTTATGTTCCTCTTTCACTGTGAGTGAAGAATCTCACTCCATGGGATCCTGCTGTGGTGAGATCTGTTGCCTCTCATGTTCCTGTGCTATTTTTTCACAATCTATCTGCTAAAAAGATGGCTTCACTTGTCTGTAATCGTCACTCTCACATGCATTCTACTTCACCACTATTTTGCTGCTTGAGCTAGAAGCAGGTTACAGAATAAAAAGCTAGAAGATACAACACAGGCCGAGCAACCACGGAGCAATTCGAGTTTAAGTGCCTTGTTCAAGGGCACAGCGATGATAGGGCTTCCCAAATATCTTTCCAGTTCATGCCTTGACTCCACACTTTGAAGTAATGCCACACAGGTTGTTGGCCGTATAGGGGAATCTCATGAATCTTGAAATATTCACAGATCCTCGCAAAATTCAAGCAGCTTCAAAGTAATAAACAGAAAAATACGAAAATAATTCAAATTGCTGTAAGGCAGCTTTAAAAAACAAATAGTTCATATTTAAGTCAATTCAAGTTTTTTTCTCATCCTATAGTGTCAGTGCAGTCGAATATTATTATATTAGATAATATTAGTGTCTTTTAAACCCCCCCAAAAGCAAGACAAAGGCTACAGACACTGCAAGTACACATATGTGTGCCATTTTTGTCAGGCGTGTAAATTAATAATAAAAATGACATGGAAATGTACTAATGGAATTGTATTAACAGGACAAAAACTGTTCTTCAGAATATTGTATTTTGTGTTCCACAGAACAATAAACGATGACCACATCTTCATTTTTGGGTTAACTGTCCCTTTAAGCACTAAAAGCATGATTTTGACCTGTTTTATGTAAGCTAATTTCATACAGGTGCTGTGAGGACACTTTGTTACCCATGTATGGTCTGGCTGTGTCTTGGAGACCTAGGCTTGAGTCTTTGATAGAAATGGGATGTGACATGGCCTTTCTGATTGTCTTTTTCCTCATGTGTGACAGCACGTTGCCTGCATTCACCCTGATTTCCAAGAAAAAGCTCTTTCTTTCCTCAACATTACATTTTCAGCCTTTTTCTTTTTCACTCTCCCCTCTGGTAACCCCACCTCCTCCCCGCTCGGGGGCTCGGGCTGTAGGCTGTAACATCAGATGACTGATGCCGTCTCAAGTCATTCTGTGATCGCGTCTATCCATCCCCGCCTTAAGACTCACTGAGTTTCTCTGGCCATCTGAGGCTCTAATGTGCCGCCAATGGGAAGAACTGCAAATTTGCCAGAAATAAGTTTAGTAAATTGTTACAGCACAGTCTGTTTTAAATGAATTTGATAGGGTGAGGAGGTGTTGGATTCATACAGCCGCTGTGTAATTTGTGCCTGGGGTGAGGCGGATGGCATATGCACAGCTTGTAAGAGGCATTTAACAGATAGATTTACAGCACTGCTGTCCTAATAAGCACAACAAGATCAAAGCTACTCCACATAAAGCTGTATTCTATAAGGAGGATTGCAAGAATTAGCCCTTATCCTCCAAATAAAGCACTTAACCTTTGAGCCAGAGCACCTCTGAGTTGTGGGTCATCTGTTTTGCTTGGCCAGCATTCGTTTGAACAGTTTTAAAACATGCTCAGATGCCTTGTCATGGGAACGCCGTTTAGACTGTGAATTCAAGCTGTATTTGGAACTCGCCATGCTGGAATGGGAATGATCTGAGAAACTTGGAACGCAGTGCATCAGCAAAGAGGTCAAAAATCCAGCTGAGTCACAAGCTGTTGCTGCTGGAATGTTACCTTCCTGTGTGGAAATTACAAGAGACCATTTATTATGGGTGTTTCTTCAACTATGGGCTCTTTTGACCCTGTGGACATATTTCTTTCTCTTATACATATACAGTATATTTGCCTTATGATATTAACCTTGTTAAGTCAAGTAACCTTTATTTAAAGAGTTATACAATACAGATTGTTTCAAAAATAGTTCCACGTTAATAAACAGGAAAATAACATATAAGTTTAATGTTGTAAAATTCATCTATTATTTCTGTTCTACAGTACAGTAATGTCATTATTCAGCTCAAGTCAGTTTTCCAATAATCATATTTAATATATAATCATAATCAATAATATTACTGAATATTAATTGTATTTTAAACCCCAAATTAAAATATAGGCGGCATATTCAGTGTATAGTACACTATATACACTCATATTCATATAAATTAAACATTTTTGGTTGATACATGCTCTTAACTGAAACTTTGATAAGTTTTGATAAAAAAATATTGTGGTGGAAATGATGACACAGGAAAGTAATTAGGGCCTGAGCACTAATGGTGTGAGGACCCTATTGTAATTGCTCAGCCTATCATTCTTAGGTGTTTCAGAATTATTAGGTGTGGCAAAATGGCTTGATAGCGCCACCTACATAATTAAATTAAACACTGTTTGCGCAATGTTTCACATATAAGTATGAAATTCGGTAAACACATGTAACAGCCCAATAAAAACAGTAATATTATGAAATAAAGTATATATATATATATATATATATATATATATATATATATATATATATATATATATATATATATATATATATAATTTTTTTATTTTTATTTATTATATTTTAACATATTTTGAAACATAATTTATTCCTGTGATGCAAAGCTGAATTTTCAGCAGCTATTACTATAGGCTTTATTGGCACATGATCCTTCAGAAATCATTCTAATAGGCCGATTTGGTGCTCAAGAAACAAGAAAAGTTTTCATTTCCTTAAAAAACTAAATCGTACTGACCCTAAACTTCTGAATGGTAGTAGTGATTATATGCTCTGTTATAGCCAAAGCACAGCTCTTGAGTGCACCAAAAAGATATGTTTAGAATACAATACAGACCCCAGAATCATAAGTCAACATGAGCTCAAAATTTGCCAAGAGTACTGATTCTCACATCAAGATGTAATTTATCTGGTTGGCAAACTGCTCTCAGGCTGGAATCCGAGGCAAAATAGCTCTCAGTCATCAGGTATTGGGTTCATCCTGCAGGGTTTCGCATCAGTTTCCAATCAAACCTGGCCGTCTAAAATGACACGAGCATCATTGCGCCTTACCTTAATTGATGCCCTAAAGAAAGCCCTTTGGGCCTGGCCATATCAGCCTTTTGATGGCCAATACCAAGGACAGCTGATTGGAGTGTTGGACGTAAGTGCAAACAGTAAACTGAAGGTTGAGAAGAAAGTCAATATACATTAATTGCAAGCTGTCCAACCCCCTTTGCTTTTGAACCTTCACTGATGTGGTCACATTTCCTGAGACAAAAACTCACTGTATTGCATCCGAAAGCACGTCCCATGAGCTCCGGGATATTAAGACTATAGTGTCTTCTGCTGCAGAGCCTCAACATCAAGGTCATATGTGTATTTGACCCTGTTTTGGAGGCTGAATCTGAAGACAGTGTGCGAGGGCTGCAGTAGAAGTGGTGAGGGGTAATCTAGTTAAGGAGGTTAACTATAAAAAATGACCAGGCTTGTGTGCACTGTTTTGACACATTCTCCTCTTTGCAGCTGCAGCTTTGATGTATCGCGGTAATTCTGTGTTTCAGAGGCAGCGCATTACCATCAGTGGGGCTCTGTTAGAGGCAGGGCATCCATATCTATGGGAATAATGGGCAAAGTGACAATTCCTCTCAATGCAACAACAACCCCCCCCACCTAACACTCTAAACGCAGAAATCCGACTTAAAAGTGTTTATCTCAGAAAAATGGCACTTGGAGTACCATTACCCTTAGCGAAATGATTGATATCATGCCTTTTATCAAAGCACATGTCTGTTTTTTGACACTAACAGAGATTATTTCATTTCGAGACTCACATATTGTGGAAAACTGAGGCCGCCTGCTGGAGTCTTTTGTCACGGTAATTCGGTACAGTGGAGAACTCTGGTATTTTCTTCTAGATAAAACACCATTACCTTTTTTCTCTGTCTGAGGTAATACCACACTACTGTGTTATTTTCTAAGATAAATCACATAAGTATGGCCTCTTCAGTGAGCGGTAAACCACAGATGGGCACAAATTGTGTCTGCCTTTCGCTGGAGCCACATAAACAATATTGAGAGATCTGAAAATCCTATTGAATTACTGAGCAATGTACTGGTTTACTGGCGAAATGACCATTATTATCACACACATGTATTTTAGAGTAGCATGGTATGTCATTTGCTTACAATTAAAATCCACTTTTGAGCTAGGTTTAAATGGTTTAATATAGTTAACATTGACTGTTCTCCTTTTCGCCCATCTAGTATGTATTTGAAAATGTCTGAATCCCAATAATAGTGATATTCTGTGTCTGTTGTAAGACTACTAAAAAAGTTGAAGTGCTATTTCAAACCCACAGGATGTAATTAGCTTTCTATCACACTGTGTGATATTAGCAATATAGCCCAAAGAAATCACATCAATCACTCTGGTCAGATCCATCAAATGTATATTTTTTTTCTTTTTCTACCTTTTAAATACATCTAATTATGTGCACTTTTCCTGCACCTGTACCACCAGAGAGCTATAGAGCTCTCTTAAAGGGATAGTTCACCCAAAAATGAAAATTCGGTAACACTTTACAATAAGGTTGTATTAGTTAACATTAGCTAATGCATTAGTTAACATAAACTAACCATGAACAACACCTCTGTTCAGCATTAGTTGATCTTTGTTAACGTTAGTTAATAAAAATACAGCTATTCATATTTTGTTCATGTTAGTTCACAGTGCATTACATTTACATTTAAATTTACGCATTTAGCAGACGCTTTTATCCAAAGCGACTTACAACTGAGGAGTACAGGAAGCGATCGGTCATGAATAGGCGAAGAAAGTTTTGGACATTGCATAGAGTAACCTTAAGCTAGAATAGGGAGGGAATAAAAGAGAAATAGAGGAAGAGAAGAGTTTTTTTTTTTTAAACTAATGTTAACAATGTTAACAAGATTTAATGACGGGTTAGTAAATGTTGAAATGAACATTAACAAAGATAAATAAATGCTTTAAAAGTGCAGTTCATTATTAGTTCATGTTAACCAATGTAGTTAACTAATGTTAACTAATGAACCTTATTGTAAAGTGTTACAGAAATTCTCCCATTATTTACGCACTCCCAAATCTGTATGTGTTAAGTACTTTAGTGGAACACAAAAGCAGATGTTTTAAAGAACGTTGAGAACCTTTAAACTTTTAGATCTGTCTGTTTGCAACTCTTAAAGCCTGGGTCGTTCTCTATTCTAAGTGCTGGACTGTGTGTGCGGATCTTCATCGTGTAAACATGCAATTTTCTTTCTCTCAGCATCCAGGCCAAACTTGTGGGATGTGGGATGAAATGGCTCTGATGGTTAGACTAGTTGGTCATGGTGTAGCAGTGCACGGAAGTTCCGTGTCCTAACCAAAGGGTCAAGTTATGCCCTGCTGCCCTTTTATCCCCTGCTGGTAGATGTTGGTAAATGCACCATCTGGATGCAAACAGTTTTCTCCATTGACGGTCTTATAAGTTGCAAATATTATTGTAGATATTTCTATAGCACCCAATTTGTTTGTTGGTGGCCTCTTTAAAGTGTAGTTGCTAGTGAAGGGTTTTGGCATTTGAACAAAATTAATATGGGATTAACATGGAAAATTGCATATGTTATAACCGATCTGTTTAGGATACAGTGTATGATGTAGTTAGACCTGAATGCATGTGCAAAAAGAGTTTGTGTGTGGTGTGTGTATGTGGTGTGGAAATCAGCCCCATGGGATCCTGTGTAGTTGGAGTCAGTGGTAAATTGACTCTGGTTGATTTATTACAATGATTTTGCTTCATCAACATTAATATAGAGCAGAATCAGTGCAACGAGCATCAGCATTTCCCTTATAAACTGCCAGCATGTGACTAATCGATGAGCAGTCGATAGTGAATACTGGAAAGCATCTCAACCTCTCGTTCTCTGAAAATGAGCCGTTTAATTTCAATCAGAGCTTATCGTGTATAACAGACTGTAACGTTTATGCATAATTATGACATGAATAGAAGAATGACAGTTATTCTTTATCATTTAATTGTTTAATGTGGCATCTATATTCTTCGTAACTGTAATGGATTAAAGTGATGCGCTCAGCTTTTTCTGCTGTAGAGTAAAAAAAACATGCATACATATATCATACCTAAACCTAAGCAATGCAAACCTTCTGCATTGCCTATCTATATTAATAAAAAATATATAATTACTGAATGAATAAAATAATAATAAATCAATTCTGTTCGGTTGGTGTATCTTAGTGGTTATCTACCCATAATTAATTATTTGCAAATCATAATTTTGAGTAGACAAGATACAGAAGTTGTTATAAGACGGAATAAGCCTTAAAATTGTGCTGTTATTTTTGCGGTGAAACAGAATTTTAGAAAAATATTCATACAGTAATAGTAAATAATCTGCTTTTACAGTCTCATAATGTTCATTATGTTCAAAAAGAACTTAATGTCAGGTTCTGGTTCTGAAATAACTTTATCATTGCATAACACCCATCTCTTATATTTTCAGTTTTTAGTAAATAATAGAATTTTAGATTTTTAATGATTTTGTATACATTCTCATTGCATGAAGTAAAACCCGGCTCAACGCTAAGAATTTTTCTACTTGCCATGTTGCCAAATAAAAAAAAATATATATATATATAAAATTCACATAGATATAGTTTTTGTTGTTTTGACCCAATGTATTCTAAAAAATAAGAAATTGAATAATCAAATGTAAAATAAGAATGCACTGTATAAATTAAATACAGATTAATCCTTGTTAAATCTACAAAAGTTATTCAGTCAATAGCAGTGGGAGATTTTCTTTTTGTCTTTTGAATAAGGACACAGACAGCGGCATATTAGGCTGCTGTTACTTTAAGACCTATTGCATGGATTTGATATATTTACATGCTCATTCGATTTCTTTCTCAACTGTTTACATTCACTTAAGACATAACTTACTTTTTATGTGAATACTCGCATTAGATAGACTACTACCAAGACTAGAATTTTGACATAATTGTGTTTATTTATCAGTTAAAGCAAGAAGATGTGAAACGCGTGTGTAAATTATACATTTTCGTGACAACACATATATACAGTATATATGAATAAAGAATGCATTGGCTTTGTACTAAGGGTCGTTGTCCTGTTGGAAAATGAACCTTCGCCCAAGTCTGAGGTCCAGAGCACTCTGGAGCAGGTTTTCATCAAGGATGTCTCTTTACATTGCTGCATTCATCTTTCCCTCAGTCTTGACTAGTCTCCTAGTTCCTGCCGCTGAAAAACCTCCTCATAGCATGATGCTGCCACCACCATCCTTCACTGTAGGGATGGTATTGGCCAGGTGATGAGCGGTGCCTGGTTTCCTCCAGACATGACGCTTACATTCAGGCCAAAGAGTTCATTCTTTGTTTCATCAGACCAGAGATTTATTCAGGTGCCTTTTGGCAAACTCCAGGTGGGCTATGCTTTTTACTAAGGAGTGGCTTCCGTCTGGCCACTCTACCATACAGGCCTGATTGGTGGAATCCTGCAGAGATGGTTGTTCTTCTGGAAGTTTCTCCTCTCTCCACAGAGAAAGTTTGGCTAGACGTCCAGAAGAGTCCTGCGGTTTCAAACTTCTTCCATTTATGGATGATGGAGGCCACTGTGCTTATTGGGACCTTCAATGCTGCAGAATATTTTCTGTACCCTTTCCCAGATCTGTGCCTCAATACAATCCTGTCTTGGAGGTCTACAGACCATTCCTTGGACTTCATGGCTTGGCTTGTGCTCTGACATGCGCTGTTAACTGTGGGACCTTATATAGACAGGTATGTGTCTTTCCAAATCCTGTCCAATCAGCTGAATTTACCACAGGTAAAATCAAGTTCATTTGATCATTCAAGATCAGTGGAAACAGGATGCACCTGAGCTCAATTTTGAGTGCCATGGCAAAGACTGTAGTACTTATGTACATGTGATTGTTAGTTTTTTATTTGTAATAAATTAGCAAAGATTTAGAAAAACCTTTTCACGTTGACACTATGAGGTATTGTTTGTAGAACAATATCTATATCTATATCTATATCTATATCTATATCTATATCTATATCTATATCTATATATATATATATATATATATATATATATATAGGCTGAGATTGATTTATTGATCCATCATTACCTCGAGAACCGTCATTACCGTAGACCTCCTTGTTATTTCTTTGTAGTTAGCTAATTGTTCTGGACGTTGTGAAGCCTGTGTGCAAAAGGCTTGTGTTTTCAGCCTGAAGTATTACAGACACCGCAGTCATGTGACTCTTCCACCCTGCCCCTTCATCTCTGATGAAGCCTGAGACAGAGCAGGGAATATATTAAGGAGGACTAAAGGCGTTGCCTTGCCAACTGGAAGGAGATTTCCCACACTTGATGTTTCTACTCACTGCTCTACCATAATGTAGTATCATTAACCAATTTGATTTGATGTACTGTATCTACATTAATATAGGGTTAAATGACCTTCACTACCTTTTATAGGTAACATACCTAATAGAAGCTGTAGCAGGATAGATGAAATATAAACAGTTTCCAGTTGTACAAGTATACACATACACTGGTTGTCTCTCTTGTCTCCCGTGTTATTGCTGGAGAAGGGCCCAGTACAGCAGGCGAGGTGCTACGCAGGCCATTTGCATTGACATATTGACACCCTTGTCAGGATTTATATGTACAGCGTGGCAGGCTGGCTGGGGCGAGGACAGCGGAACAGAGCAGAGACATCCCAATCAAGAGGTCTCGATTCACCAAACCAGACTCAAACAGCACATTTATCAAGCCATAGGTTTTTATTTTCGTCAGATATGCGTGTTTGAGAATCAACAGGGCTCTAAATTAAATTTAAACCTGTTAACGAGTTCATGAATAATGATATTATCTGATTCCGAATGTTCAGGAGAATATTATTTCAATTTTCTCTCTTTGTCCTCTCTCTCTTTCGTTTGGTCTCGGCTAGACTCCCTTGAGGTCCCTGCATCATTACAAAACTCAAGGCTGAGTTGCACATAATCAAATATTTGACGTAATGAGGCTTTTTAATTACTCTTCCCTGCCTGCAGTATCGGCATGCTGATCCTCTCATTCATTTCCAGAGCCATTTGTCATACAGTTGACAGGTGGTTATGGATACTTCCCATGGTGCATTTAGGCTGTGTGAAGCTGGTGTGGTACTGTTGGGCAGAATAGAATGAGACTCTATGTCTATCTAATCTGTCTAATCTATCTAATCTATCCATCTATCTGTCTATCTATCTGGCTGTCTGTCTGTCTGATGTCATCTGCTGCTTTTGTTTTGAAATCTCATTTTGCTATACCGGTCGCATTGGACTCAGTGTGAGATTTTACTGAATAAATTAGCATGAAACACAAGGCAGACCTAATAAGGGCCGTAATCCATGTTACAGTGTGAAATGTCTCAAACATATCATTATACAAACAGCCTGCTTGCTGCATTTTCCCAGGGTACCTGCATTTTCCCAGGGTACCTGCATTTTCCCAGGGTACCTGCATTTTTGTGGGGTTGTTAGAGATGTTCCTGAAGTCCTTTACAGCAACTGAGGCTTAACTTTACAGACATGACCTTGGTGGAAACTGAATGCAAATAAGATGGGCTTGTGCAGCATAGTCAAAGACACTGCATCTGACACTGGTTGCTTTCATTAACTTATTCTTTTAAACCTTGAACAGACTTGTAAGTAATAAACATGCGTTGTAGATAAAGTTCATCCTCTTATTTGCATACAATTTAATATGTAATGCAACAGATTGTTTCTTGCATGTTTTGCTTGTTTTTACTTTTATAATTTTCACACGTATTCTGTTTAATTTCTCTTGGGCTCTAATGATATTAAAATATATTTTGTAATTTATTTAATTTCACTGCTTGCATTTAATTTCTATCGAATAATCATACTTTATACATTTACAGGCCTCAAATAAATGTTGCAAGTAGAGTGGGCCCAATAATGAGGATAAAAGTTTTCTGTGTGGATACAGGAACAGTGTTCTTCTTGAATTTAGGAGCTTGGAAGGAGACTCACAGCTCTGCTCTGTCTGTATTACACAAACACACATCCTCTGAGACAAGCCATGGCATCCTCGCAAGTTTCCTGTCTTTTTTTCCCCGCATATGTGGGGATAAAATTCTGTTCTTAGATGAAAGTAGGAAGAAAAAAAGACAGAAAAAGCATGGCACCTGCCTGGATGGAGTAGGACAGGAAAATGAGTGTCGTTTTTGCTCATTAAAATTGTGGAGTGATGACAGAAGGAGAGATAAAATGAAAAGGCTAACTAGAGGTTTTCGCTTAGCCTTAAGGGTCCGTCACAGCTTGGGGAGGGAGTGGCAGAGCCCGGGGTATTAAGAAGCCCACCAAATGTCAATGATCTCTGTATGATTTAAATGGCGGAATGGAGATATCATTGGAGATATCTAGCACAATCACAGTAATAGGAGGTAATGAGGTCTTTCATAATGTTAGATCTGTCTAAGGGAGATGGTGGGTAGTGGAGAGAAATGAAGAAACAAAAAGAAGGCAAAATGAGCAAGACGATACCATCATGTGATTCTGGTGTTCCTTAATAAGCAAGGCTTCCTTAGTCAACAAGCATCATCAGAAAAACATGCTGGTTGACCAGCATTAAACCAACATTTGAATTCATGATGGTCTTTTTTTTTAGCAGTGTGCTTATTCTTGTATGAATTGGATTTAAATAGGCAAACACTTATGAGTCCAGGGGTGGATCATTGTTGCTGTGATTTTTAGAGCCCTATCATGCCCCTTTGCAAATGCGGCGCAAGTGTTTTTTGCTAGTTTCAGCCTGACGCATTTTCATAGGGCTGGTCCGGATACCATTTTTTGAGCTTCGAAGCTTCGGTAGTAATCAACACAGAATATTCGAAGCTTCGGAGGAAAGGGGCTGAACATTCTTCTCTCTAATAAAGGCAGGAATCTCGAGAAGCGGACTGTACACGGAAGGTGAATGACTGTGCAGCTTTGAATGACTGCCGTGCTTAGCTCAGCTCTTTGCTCTCGTGATTAATAAAATCTGACTCCTGCTGCGTTTGTGCTGTGATTCTCGTTCGGCTCACTCACACTTTAATGAACAGACACTTTTAGTTTTTAATTGTAGTGTCTGTTCTATAAATGAACTGAATTATTTTATTACTATAAAAACAAAAAATTAAAACGACGGTGGGGTGGTGCCGCGGTGGTCAAGTGATAACCGGTAGCCATGGCTTGGGAGTGGCTTCGTAGGGCAGCGAAGCAAGTGCATTCTGGGAGTTCTTGTCTTTCATCCACATGAGCCAAAAAAACATTTTCTGGCTTATCTCAGTCTAAAAGGCACCAACTTCAAAAATAATTCTACTTCATAAATGACCCAATTTAAATACACATTCATCTTCACAACGGTGAAGTACCCCCTTATGTGAGTTTGTCATTGTACTGTTTTGTTGTTGTGTGGTTCATTAAGAATAATAGGTAAATTTACTCACCATTCAAGCAACCCATCTCTGAATTGTCGCTAATTCTTAACCAAAAGTATAAAATGCGCACGGCTGCACTGTCATTCATTCCCGGCCACACAGTGACCACGCACTGTAATGTGGTGGTGAGGGAAAATGTTACTACTGTCACATCCCTAACGGGTAAAAAGGTTAATACATTTTGATTCTATTATTCTATTTTCCACAATGTCGAATGCAACTTAACCCAAAATGCAAGCTCTGGCATACACTTCTTTCATATAAGCTCATGCAGTTGTGCGCTCTAGACTGCGAATACTCACCACGTTGTTTAAATAGTGCAAGTGTAAACCATGGTGTAAGCGCAACTGGCTTTTAAAGGGACTGGGAATTTAGCATTTACTGCATGCTACGCTAAAAACACACCCATTACTCATTAAAAGAATAGGGACAACCATGCGCTATGCACGCCGATCATTTTTCCCGTTGTTAAACTAGAAAAAGTGGATTCGAACACGCCCTAAGTGCACTTGCGCCGTTCGCTTTAGACCATGCGCTTAGATCGTTAAAATAGGGCCCATTATGTTTCAAGCATGTTATATGTTTGATAACAGTTCTTCTAACCCTAATTGATGGAGTGTGTAGCTTTTTATTTCTTATACAACCATGTATGAAGACACACCATATTCCAGGATGAAAATGTCAAGTTTCATCAGGCTCAAATTGTGAAAGAGTGGAAAGTGAAAGTGAAGTGAAGTGGGGCCAAGTATGACCCATACTTGGAATCTGTGCTCTGCATTTAACCTATCCAAGTGGACACACAGTAGTGAACACGCGCACACACCGTGAACACACACCCAGAGCATTGGGCAGCCATATTGCTGCAGCGCCCAGGGAGCAGTTGGAGGTCCGCGCCTTGTTCAAGGGTGTCTCTAACCATTAGGTCACGACTGCCCCAAGGTTTCATGCCCCTGGTTGAGAGGGAGCATGAAGAATCCATACCTTAAATTCATTTAGTCTTTGGGATGTGCTGGAATTCAGTGAAATAATTGAAATATATAGATATTTTTTAAATAAATGGATGTATGATAATAATGAAAATAATGAATAAAAATAATGATGATTTAAAAATAAAAGTCAAATGTCTGTCTGTCCTGAAAGTCATACACAATCATGTAAAGGTATATAAATGATTTATGTAGTCATAAAGGAATTGGATTAATGGGGGTTATATGCAACACATTTCTGTATTCTGTAAACAGGTTACGTCGCATCTGGTTCAGGTCTCGTGTATATGCTTCTTTAAATATAGAGCCGTTTTACTCAAGATGTCTTCAAAGGAGTGAGCAAAGATGAGCATTTTACCAATGAAAATGAGAACTTCTGACAACAATTCTTGTTTTATTAGCTTTCTTTAATTGAAGTAAATTGAGAAAGTGGCAAAAGTGCCTCTCTTGTGTGTAAAAGAAGTGATGTGTTCTTGAGGAATGAGAGCGAGAGCCCTTATGACCTGTTGATGCTAAGTTACCAGGGTAACATTGTTTTGTGGGAATCTGAGATGCACACAGCAGACTTGAGACGAACCGTCCTTGCAGTCACTACCTTCATGCACACTCGATGCTTTGAAATGATAAACAATACTTTAATATTACAAAGATTTGTTCATGGCCATCTTAATCAGTGATTTTTTATTTATTTTTATAATACATATGATCTCTTATGTATTTTGCTTGTATCTTGTTTTACCAATGTTTAGATTTTTTCTTCAATGCTGATTAAGAAAACGATTTTTCTATTGTCAGTACATCATTGGGCTATAGAGCTACATAATGTATTGCAATGCTCTCCATTTGCCTGCCGCCAAATTGTCAATGAAGTTCTTTATGCAAAAGTGGAAGTGGCCCTCTTCCATTCAGTAAGGCCTTTGATGCCATTGATGTCAACATGAGCCATCAAAAGCCAAACAAGGACCCAAGCAGAAGCCCACTTGACCAACTGTGGTTCCTCTCGTTCATTTTAGCTCAGACACACAGTGTTGGTGGAGCTCTTGGCCAGGCTTGAGCTTTTGATGTATCGGGTGGTGAGCTATTCTCGCAGCCGGCCGCAGATGGATGTTCTGGGCTTTTAACCAGGGTGGAGGGGGTTGTGAGAAGACAGCATGAAAGAGAAACAATTGGAAAGGATGAGTCCAATGGTTTATTAGATTCTCTTCAACTCTTTTTCACCCATCATTTTTGTGGTTATGGGTTTTTAGTAGATAAAAGGAGCGAGTCTAATTGAAACTGCATGACATTCTTTTTAATCATATTACTTGGAATTAATCACATATATTTGTGAAAAAAGTCTTCAAATGAATATAATTTAACAAATTATATTAGGTTGTTGTGGCAGATGCATGCTGTATATGAAAATACACTATTGCCAAAAGTTTTCGGATGCCTGCCTTTACATGTTTGATATTTACGATATGGATTGTGCGGGCTCTGACCCGATCAGGTACAGTAAAATAATCTTAATGACACCACACAATTGAGGATTTTTTGTGACAAGCCAATCGTTGGTGAATCAGGCCACACCCCCCGATTGCTTGGGGGTGCTCTCTCTCTCTCTAGTGCTAATTGAAACACTACTTCACTGACTTACCTGTGTGATTTGTCTGATTCTTCTGCTAAGGCTGCCCACACACTTGAAGATGTTAAACCCCATTTTGAGCCGATTTGCACCTTCAAGAGATCAGGGGCATGGCCAGATTCGAGTCTTGTTGCAAATGACGTTTTATCCCAAAAATTCTCAATTGTGTGGTGTCATTACGATTATTTTACTGCTCCCGATCTCGTCAGATCCCACACAAAACATGTTTGACTCTTGATCTGGCTGCCTTTCATGTTATACCCACGACAGCCAATTAGAACAAGATTCACCAACCGGATGTTGCGTGCTTCTATAGCTGAAAACTTGGCAGCCACAAAGTGGAGTATTGAGATGGAAGACCATATTCTTTCTTTTCTCCTTTATTTAACAAAAGTCATTCCAAGAGAACCAACTGACGTTGTTTATCGGACTCCATTAGTTTTTCTTCTGGACAAACCTTTCTGTTACCATTCTTAAGGAGTATTTGTCTTGAAGCGACGCTGTACAGACCGATCGGTGTATGAATTCAAAGTACCACAAGAGCGATTAGGAAGTAGACGGATCTGTATGCTTTCGAATCTCTCTTGCGGTGCTTTGATGTTATACACCTATCGGTCGAAGACTTCCGAACCTTCTTCTCATTGGCAGTTACTCAGCTAGCACACAATGAATGTATGTGATTTGAAATCTTGTTGTTATTACCCAAACCTAAATATCTTGTGGCTATTTTTTGTCACAATAACCCTATAATCCAATTCCAAACCCTATAGTGGAGTGAAAGAAAGAGTAATGGGGAAAAACTGTGAAGCAGTGGAACATCTTTGGTGGAGACCTTGTTTTATAATAGGAATATGACCACAGCAGAATGATCTATTCAGAAAAAAGCAGAGGTCGAGAAGGGAAGACATAGGGAGGGAGGGTGATTTGAGAGCTAATCAATATTGAGGCTCATCACCAAAAATGATGTTTTATATTCCACGCTAACGTTCGGCTTGTTTTGTTCTCTTTGCGTGCCCTTTGGGTGGCTATGTTTTCTCCTCTGCGTCTGGAGTATTCTCTGTAGTGGCATTTCTGATGCTATCATTGAGTTCCTGTCAGCCAAAGATCACATTAAATGGCCAGTTATCAAATACACTTAAAAGAATGAGGGTGGGAAAGAGGGACATGAAGTTAACAGAAAAGAGAAGAAGAAAGTGAGTTGGACAGAAGCAAACAAACGCATTCTTTTGTGTACTTTATATAATTTGGTGACAACTATGTGTAGGAATTTCAGTTAGTATGTGAGTTAAATAAATAGTTTATACAATAATCTCCTGTTACCAACCTGAATGTATCTATTTCTTCCTTGGAAAGCAAAATACATTTTTTTTGTCCCTACAGTGAAAATCTATTTGATTCATTGTGATTTATGTGTTGTTTTGGACCCCATTGACGTTCATTGACATTATTTAAAATATCCCCCCAAAAAAACTGCTCACCGAAAAGTAATTATTTACTTCACATTATTCATGTCATTCCAAACCTGTTTGCTGTTGTATTTTCCTTGAAATACTCCTCTTTTGACATTTGCTGTGTAAATCTTGATCCACTTTCATTGTATCTAGCATGTTTTTTAGAAACACGTGTGGAGTTATAGTGTATAGAATAACATGAAGGTGAGTAAGTGATGACAACATTTTCATTTTTGGTTAAAAAAAAAAAATGTGGTTGCAATTTGAAAAAAAAAGCACTTATATTTGTGAAGTATTTGTAGTGTTAACAGTTTGGCGTGTATGTGAGAGAGTGTCTGTAAGGGAGAGATTGAGGGCATATGTGTGCTGGTATGCTGCAGTGAAGTGTCCATCCAGCATTTAAATATTTAGGTCTATCTGTCAGCCTGGCTCAGGAAGGACTTGGCTTCTAGGCACATTTGCCGCAGGAAAAGAAAAGAGAGAGAAGGAGAGAGATAGAAAGGGAATATGAATAAATGGATAAGAATTGTGGGAAATGAGACCAATATAAACGAGGACAAGATGAATAACTGGACTTGAAGTGTGGCAAATTTTAAAAGAAATAATAAAATAAAACAATTAATGTTAACATATATTTGGGAATCAAACCTGTGACCTTTGTATTGCTATAGCGTCATGCTCTTCAAGTTTTTCTTCAGGAGCACAGAATCAAATACAGAGAAAAAGTCCAGCAAATGTCCTGTGTTTATCTGTCCCTTTTCCCTTTCTGCTCTCAAGAACAAAGATCTGCTGTGACTGAAAAACAAATCAAGTTTTAGGAGGATGTAAGTTCATTATGTTTTTGTTTGTGGTTGCTATGGAAAAAGAAACTGAGACCCAACACCAAGCAAATACTTTTTATTTGGTTTGGCTTTGAATTTGTCTGTGAAGCCTGGTTTCATTCTGGTTTGTTGAAGTGCCACTTTTAGTTCAGAAGTTCAGCCCTCCGCTATTATGAAAACTGGGGGTTATGACCCTCTCACTTGGTAATGTTTTCAACTGGAAATCTCATTTGTTCTGTAAATAATATTTAACAAGACTTGTAGGAAGTTAAATCTATGTTTTAAATTACACACTACTCTTACCCAATACCAAAAATCAAAAAGTAGACATATTTGTTCTTGACTTTCCAACTGTTGGCAGACTCTTATGTTATATTTACGTTCATATAAGATTGTGCTGTTCTTAATGGATGTTACA
This sequence comes from Gobiocypris rarus, assembly GCA_023029165.1. Classification (NCBI taxonomy): domain Eukaryota; kingdom Metazoa; phylum Chordata; class Actinopteri; order Cypriniformes; family Gobionidae; genus Gobiocypris; species Gobiocypris rarus. Next base: position 21,917,986 of record CM040932.1, read on the forward strand.
ATTGTCCAATTGCACAATGTCCAGATGAGGTACATTTGTTGTCCGTAGATGACTTTAGCTTGAAATGCTCAGAAAATGTGTTTGATTGACAGTGACGGTCTTTCAGAAGATTTGAAAAGCCAAAAATGAAAATGATGTAATCATTTAATCAACATAATTCTGTCAGGATCACTATCGTCAAAGTGATAGACAATTAGCATAGTTTAGATTGGCGGTATTGTTCTGTTCTGGGCAAGAACTCCCTGCGCATCCATGCAGCCTAGCATGGATAAGAGTAGGGAGAGCAGTGATAAACTCCCCTGGGTAAACAGAACAGAAGCAATGATGTATTGCAGATAGAATTAATGTCAATATTAAAATGTACAACCTAATTGGGGAATTTAGTCTGATTCAGGGGGAATCAGATGCAAAATCCTGACTGATGAAAGGGGGAGCTGGGGATGGAGGTGGGTAATTAGCTCTGGGGAACGCGATCACAACTGATAATACTGAAGGAGCTTAAGTATGCATGCTGTGATAGGCACCGTATTCCTATAGGCAGACGAGATTAGCTGACATTCACTGATGCAAGCTTTACTAACTGCCAGAACTAGGGATGGCGAAAACTAAACATTTTCTTTACCGACCAAAAAGAAAACCGGTTTGAAACCGGTTAACCGATTAGTTTAAAATATGCTGCGCTATTTGAAATAACAGCCGCGAGCTGCGCCTGCAATTTTGCAACTCTGTCGCATCTCTCTGCCGCTCTGCCTCCCGCTCTCACACACACACACTCTCACACACAAACACACACACACACACACACACACACACACACACACACACACACACACACACACACACACACACACACACACACACACACACACACACACACACACACACACACACACACACACACACACACACACACACACACACTCTCACACACACACACACACACACACACACACACACACTGTCCCGCGCAAAACATGAGTCCATAACGCGGCGCCGAGGAGCTTGTTTGTAATCGGAGGACAAATGGCTCCTTAGTTTCGAAATGGTTTGGGTACAAGGTGATCGCGTTGAAAATAAAAGCATTTGTCTAGCGTTAGAAGCTCATTTGAAACATTGCCGCGGCTCATTTAAGAAAATGACAGCTCCGAAGAGATGCCGCTTTAGTTTGAGGTAGTGCTAACAATAATAAAGAAAGATGATGATCAACAACTTATGTGTTACCACTGAAATGTAGATGTAATATATTTCCAAATGTAAGCCCATCTTATGCGGAATGTTGTCTAATAGACTCAGTGGCGTAACTTTGAAAAGTGGTGGGGACACTGCACAACTGAGTTCAGAGTTGAAAATGCACTTCATTTTTTACTTTGATGTAGGCCACACATGCATTACATTCACAAATTATTCTATAAACATCCAATAAGCAACGTAATATTCACAACACATCTAACGTTATACTAAAATCAATCAAAATATGCAAGATAAATATGGCAAACTTACCGTTTCATTAGCCGCGTTTCCATTAGGCCTATTTGCGCAAAACTTATATTTATAAATAGGCCTATTTAACTTATACATTTAGTGATATTTTCTAAATGTCGATAAAAAACTATTACGAAATGATTGCATTTCCATTAACCGATGTTATGCGACTAAAACGTTTTTTTAATGTCATTCAAAAAATTATGCCACATAAGTTAGTAGGTTTATGTGAATCCCAGCCACCACAATAGCCATTATTTAATTGAAGGAGACATATAGGCCTGTTATTCAAGCATTTATTAAAATTAAAAGAGGGAAATGTTTGAATTTGTATGGTGGTAACTTTTTCATTTTTTTGTTTTTGTTTTTTTAAACTATTTCGTTATTTTGGCTTGAAATTTTGTTTGTTGAAAATATAAACTGAATTTAGAAATGCTTTTTAAATGAAAAACTTTGCGTTTAATAAACAAAATACATTTTTGAAATGAAGACGGCGTTTGGACGGAGAGCAGTGCATGCAAAATAACGGCCTTAATCCACAAATTAACGGCCTTAATCCACAAATGTGAGTCTAGGCCTACACAAATAAAAGTAGACAGTTTATAGTTTTTAATTATGTCTTGCTCTTATCTGTATGGCTAAAAAAGACGGAGCGTTCTGAGTCGTTTCCTCTGTCATTAAGGAAAAAATCCATCAGAACGCGTCGCACCTGCGCTTCCATCAGACAGAGGGTTATAGAAAACGTAGCCTATTGTTTAGTAGGCTATGTTTAACTATGAGCCTATTCTATTATTCTTTTTTTAGTTTCTTATGTTGATTATGAAACGTGAGCACAACCTTCTACACAGACATTGGCAATAGAATCGCCATTGACCAGTAATTTTTTTTTGTTTTGTTTCGCGCCAGACTGATATAGGCTACTTTATATTATAGACCTACTTTTATAGAAATATATCTAGTATAGAAACATGGAGTGACAGGCACATGTATAGGCTATACAAATTATCTAAATTTAAATTTTCATATAGCAAATTTCTTATTTGTATATTCAAAAAAAATATTGTAAACGATCTCATAACAAATGCAGTTAGTATTTATGTTAGTATGTTAATGCAGTTGTAATTTATCAGTGTAAATTATTTAATTTGCTTTGTAACAGCCCTATAATGTCTTATTGTATATTTTTATTACCATTTATTGATAAAATATAAGAATATATCAAAAAAACATAGCCTATATTTAATAAGATTAGGGGAAAATGCCCTTTATAAAAGGTAAAAATATAACAAATAGTCCAATTTAAATAAGTCCAAGCTGACTGAACACTGCTGAGAATATTGCTTCAGAATAAACTATATTTATGTACAACACACACACACACACACACAAAAGTCCGGACAACCACATTTTTTAATCGGACAAGTGAAAGACGTAAACGGGCTTAATTTCGAGCCCTGCCGTAAGTCAAAGTAACAGAGTTCGTGGAATAAGACGGAAGAAGACAGGGTCGGCGTGACGGGGGCTCGTGTTATTTCAGAAATCTCGTGGTACAAACAAAATAAGCTTGCGCTCACAGCGCTCTCAACAACTCAGTTCAATAACTTGTTCACACTTCACAGCAATCTTTCTCCAACTCTCCGTTTTCGTGCAGACCTCGCTAAACCACCACGCCCCCTCCGCCACAGTCATGTTTCGCTGCAGAGCTTTTTAAATTCATGCAGTCAAGCATCACCAGCCATACTGTATAACAGAAATACATAAATAAACATAACGAAAGCAAAAAATACATTTCAGTTCTTAATAAAGCTGCCTGAGCTGCTGCAAAGGGTGAACTTCTTTGTTAAGAACTGAAATGTGTATTTATTTATTTTTCACATTCATTATTTGTTTATTTATGTGTTTCTGTTATTTCCAGAAGTCTAGAAATTTTGTGTTTTCAGGCACTGTGCACTTCGCGAGACAGGTTCATCTCAGTGGTCAGTTTTTGAAACCGATGTCTTGAATAAATACAAATACTGTAAACACACTTTTCAGCTCTTCTGCTACACACAGGTCTACTTCAAGATATATCGTAGATCAAATAGTCTGGCAATGAATAGAGGCTGTTTCAGAATCACTGATCGCATCGATATGATGGGCACAACTGTATTGTAGTTGCGAGTACACCAGTCCTATTATTCTTGCCTCACTAAATGCCGCAAAGTGTCCTCCTTTTTGGTGTTATGGAAATGGCTACAGGTGATCATGTATTTTGCGAAATGTGGGGTTATCTGAGTTCTGTTGTATGGTTGTGCTCTATAGATTTATTTGCAAACTACAACTGTTTATTAAGTTAAAGGTTTGTTGCTGATTAGAACTTGAAGTGCGATGAGGTCACAATATTTTGAGAAGATATTCAAAAAGTCTTAAAAAGGTATTGGAATTAACTTCAGGATTCCTGCATATACCCTGAAAATGCAGCAGCTAGAGTTCTTACTAGAACCATATTTTATACATTTTAAAATGTTGCTTATTACTTACAAATACCTAAATGGCTTAGCTCCCCATTACTTGAATGAGCTCTTAATGCATTATACTCCATCACGTCTATTGCGGTCTCAAAATTTCAACCGGTTGATAATACCTAGAAGTTGATCCTTTTCCTATTTAGCACATAAACTTTGGAACAGTTGCCATGTGGATGGGTATCTGGAACACATTGTTTTTTTCTGTTTTAGGATGGTGTTGTTTAAGTCGCACCAAATTAAATTACTAATCAGTTTTTACAACAGAAATTAATCAATCTTTATTTCGCTTTTTTCAAAAGTAAAATTTAATTTCCTATTATCACTGTAAAGCTGCTTTGACATAGTATGTGTATGAAGGTGACTTGACTTGTCTTGACTTAACTAATGTTAACAAATGGAACCTTATTTGTAAAGTGATTTTAAAGACATTTTGAAGAATCTTAGTGCAGCTCCTTAATTGAGTCCCTAAACATGCTGTCAGGACACCAATTAAGAATATCCCACATGCCAGATAATAGTTGTATAGCTAAGCTTGAATTTGAAAGCATTATCAAATCTGAGGGATGAACTAACCTTGGCCTGTCTTGCTTATAATAAGCTAATAATAAGGCTAATAATGTGTTTTGGTCAAGGATTGCTGAAGACTGACTCCATTATATACAAGTTATATATACTGCAAAAGTGCTTACACAAATATATAAAAAATATATTACAAAAATAATATATTAAAAATGTCAGAAATTAAATATCAGCTCTCCAAGCATGTCAGATGGATGACAGCATATCCATGGACCGCCTCAGTCCACTCACTGTCTGTCTGTCTGATGCATGCTGCACACTAACATGGGAAGAGCTTCTTGATTAGCCAGCTTTTCCCATCTTCCAGAAGCCAGGGTGCAGTATTCCTTCTAAAATCTTGTGGACGGAAAGAACTTCTATATAGTGCAATTATTTTTTTCCGTGTTCAATTTATGTGTTTTTCCATGGTGGTCTTATATTCATACTTTGGATGTTCTTTCTGTCTACGTTGTTGGTTCTTGGCCAGAATTAGCAGTTTTTTTTTTTTAAAGCATACAGACATGAAAAAATACTTTAATGGGTATGAGATGGTGTAATTTATACCATGTAAAATTTGGAAAGGTTGCATCCACTTTCAAAACTTAGAAAACCAGGACTACCTTCTATGTTTACATTTCTAGCTGACGTATAGTCTATATCATTTGAGTGTATTTTTACCCTTTTAAGTAGGGGAAAATAGGCTAAGTGCAGGCTCATTCAAACCCCCCCCAGCCTCTCCATCATTAAAGGTAGGAATTATTCAGTGGTTGGGAAGGATGCTTAATTTTTCAAGCGTATCCCGAATGAAGCGCCTGCACAGTTCCACTGACCATTGACCTGCCTTGTCACACTCCTCTATCCTTTTCCTGTTCATGTCTTTGCTATATCTCACTATATTTGCATTTCAAGCAGCCTTAAAGTGGTGTCTTCAGAGTTCAGCCTCTCACTTGAGGCAAACCACACTGTTTGTCTTATTATCGAGCTAAAACTGGACGTTGAACTTTTGTGAAGATTGCAAAAGATGTTGAGTGGTGTTCAAAAATGTGGATGAGAAGCTTCTGTCATTTTCTTTCATGCCTCGTCTCCCTCTCTTAGTCTGAAGGAGCTACTTTCACAACTGATCTTATCTGAGTTCGCTTAGATTTACAGCTTGCACACTACATCTTCGCACTAGCCTTAAGGGACAGGGTCAGACTCTGTACAACTGATCCCCTTATCTAATCTCACTGCTGAGAGAAAGAGAGAAACACAGTGACTGAAGGTGTTCGGTGCTGGAGCTTGTAGAGACAGGTGGCCACAGTGGTCAATTATATGTGTTACACACATCCTTCAATTCAGCCCAATGCTGTGTGTTTTTTCTAGTTGTGTGTGTGTGCTTGTTCTATTCCACAACTTTATTGTATTTTTATAATGATGGGAATTACAGTAGATCCAAAATATCACACCTATTCTCACATACTGTCTCTCACTCACTCACTCACTCACTCACTCACTCACTCACTCACTCACTCACTCACTCACTCACTCACTCACTCACTCACTCACTCACTCACTCACTCACTCACTCACTCACTCACCACTCACTCACTCACCACTCACTCACTCACTCACTCACTCACCACTCACTCACTCACTCACTCACTCACTCACTCACTCACTCACTCACTCACTCACTCACTCACTCACTCACTCACTCACTCACTCACTCACTCACATTATATACCGATTAGGCATACCATTATGATACTGTGTTGGTCCCCCTTTTGCTGCCAAAACAGCCCTGACCTGTCAAGGCATTGACTCCACTAGACCCCTGAAGGTGTGCTGGCATCTGGGACCAAGATGTTAGCAACAGATCTTGTAAGTTGAGAGGTGGGGCCTCCATGGATCGGACTTGTTCAGCACATCCCACAGATGCTCAATTGGATTGAGATCTGGGGAATTTGGAGGCTAAGTCAACACCTCAAACCCTTTTGTTGTGCTCCTCAAACCATTCCTGAACAATTTTTGCTTTGTGGTATGGTGCATTATCCCACTGTTGGCACTTATGGCGGTGAACAGGGGTCAGCATGGGCACCCTATCTGGTCAGTGCCTATGCAGCCCTATATGCAACAGACTGCGATGCACTGTGTATTCTGACAGTTTTCTAACAGAACCAGCATTCACTTCTTCAGCAAAATGAGCTACAATAGTAGCTCGTCTGTTTAATCAGCCTTCGCTCCCCACGTGCATAAATAAGCCTTGGCCGCCCATGACCCTGTCGCCGGTTCACCACTGTTCCTTCCTTGGACCACTTTTGATAGATACTCACCGCTGTAGACCTGGAACATCCCACAAGAGCTACAGTTTTGGAGATGCTCTCACCTAGTCGTCAAGTCATCACAATTTGGCTCTGGTCAGATTCGCTCAAATCCTTACACTTGCCCATTTTTCCTGCTTCTAACACATCAACTTTGAGGACAAAATGTTCACTTGCTGCCTAATATGTCACACCCACTAACAGGTGCCATAATGAAGAGATAATCAGTGTTTTCACTTTACCTGTCAGTGGTCATAATGTTATGCCTGATTGGTGTGTGTATTAATTTACACACCCCTTCCAGAATCTGTGAAAATGTGAATAAATTTAACAAAATAAGAGGGATCATACAAAAAACGTTATAACTGGATGAAGATTTTCACATTTTTCTTATTTTGTTCAAATATTATTATTATTTTTTTCATTCAGTACTGCCCTTTGGAAGCAACAGAAGATACTTACATGTCTCCCGGAAGACAAATAAAGTACAATTTTCCTTGATCTTCAAATCTGATTTTTTTTTTTTAATTGTCCTTAGTGTGAAAAGATGGATCTCAAAATCATACAGTTACAGCTGGAAAAGGTTCAAATATGCTACATAAAACCAAAGAAAACTGAAGAATTTTCTGAAGAAGTTTAAGCGCTCAGGACAAACAAAGGGACTCCCATCACAAAAACAATCAATGGTGACAACAGACAGTATTAAAAAGGGTACATCAACTTTTGAATGGGGTCATTTTTATAAATTCAGCTATTTTTTTGTCTCGTGGACTATATGTAAACATCTTTTATGTAAAATATCTTATTCAGGACAGTATAAAAATAGCATGCATTTTGCATGATCCCTCTTATTTTGTTAAAATTATTCACATTTTCACAGATTCGTACACATCCTATTATCTCCTTACGCTCATCTGAACACATAAAGAAACGTGGAAAGACATAAGCATTCACGGTAAGCTCTCACTCAATCATCTGCAGTTATTTCACACTAAATAATGAGACAGCTAAATGTCACATTTATTTGAATGGTTATGAGTGACATTTATTTAAATAAAAGTTAAAAGATTCCTGCTGTTCTGTTAATAAAAAAATTAAAATCTAAATTCAGGTAATTTGCAGTTACATTTTTAAAATGACAGCTTTCAAATACAATGTTAAAAAAAATTATATAAAATAAAATATATATATTTTTTTCGGTACATCTGTGATTTTGGCCTTGATTGTAATTTTGAATTTACAGTTAAAGATTTCTGGATTTTTCATTGTATAATTTTAACACAAAAAAAAGGACAGTAGTTGTACCAGTGTGTTTCTGCACTGTCTAGTTTGTTTTGTGTTCCTGCTGGCTAGATTATGCTGCAGATTCCTACAGTAAATGCAGTCTGTGTAACTACAGCTAATTAAAGCTGCATTATTGATAGATCATTGAATTATTCAGTAGTAATAATAAAAGATAGCCCAATGATAAGCATGGGGTTAAAGGTTTAGTGCCCTTGTAATGAAAAAAGTTTTTTTTCACCATGTTGTCTTTAATTGTCTGTCTGTTGTTTTCTCTCTGGCTCCAATTGCTGGAGCCATAGCTGTTACACCACTGACCTGGAGTGGGATAGATGGTCTACAATTGTTAATTAATTGGCATTCTTGGTTTGCATAGTCAGACTTTTGATTATCAGCAAAAAGCTAAACCTACAATGCAGCTTTTTTTGTACACGAAGAACCACTTACTTGTGGTGGACATGTAAAGTGGCCGCAAGTTCTACAGACAAACACAGATGATTTTCTTTTTACATGCCTTTTAGGAGTGAATTTATCTGAAATAGATTGTGTCCCAGTAATAGACTGCATTTGAAAAAAAGTTATAATTCAGATGTAGTCTCTGCGAATGGCTGTGCAGAAAACACCAACAAATAGCTTCAAATGTGTGTTAAATGTGCCCAAAAAACTAAATATGCCCAAAACAAACAAACTCCAAAAAGTTATTTAAGCCAGCCAATCAGGGTACAATACACCAGATTGAGAAAATGCTTTCCAGTTTTATGAAAAAATATGCATCAGACGGTCAGTGAACGGACTGTGGGTGGTCTGTGGGCGTGCCGTCTGAGACTAAGCTACTCTGTCCTGAATTTAAGGTCATCTTAAGGGGAAAAATATGATTAAAAGTGGATTATATAAACATGCAGTGCATTAAACTGCTTTAATAAATCTAACACTAGTAACCTCTTTACATGGAGAAAACTTTAAATACTTATTCATACTTACTTAAAATGAGAATCTAATTTTAAGTCTATTTAGGATGAGATGTTAAAATAGCATAAAACAGTATGCACAGGTAAAAAAACAATTCACTGTTGCTCCCTGCCCTGTGTATTTCTTAGCAGTGCTGAATGTGTGTATGTGTCCATGTAGTTGGCTATATGCTGTGTAAGTTGACCTTTATTACCTGTGTTATGGTGAGTTGGCTCATTAGAGCTGTGGGAAGCAGCAGGTATCTTGTTCAGCTGGGTAATGAGAAAGATTTCCTGTTCTGTGGCCCACATCTACAGATCAAATCTCCATTACAGACCCCTTATTCAGCCTTCCACCAACTTGTGTTGGTTTGCTTAAAGCATAGATACTGTCTCATCCATCCATCCATCCATCCATCCATCCATCCATCCATCCATCCATCCATCCATCCATCCATCCATCCATCCATCCATCCATCCATCCATCCATCCATCCATCCATCCATCCATCCATCCATCCATCCATCCATCCATCCATCCATCCATCCTATTATTATCAATGTTTAAAATGATTGTTCTGTTATATATTTTATTTGTGGAAACCATGATTTTTCACATCAATCAAAACGTTATTTTTTTAAAGAGAAATCTTTTGTAACACTATTCATGTATTTGTTGTCACTTTTTATCAATTTAATGCATCCATGCTGACTGATTACTTTTTTTAAAAAGGCAGCGGATATTTGCTCTATAAGTGCAAATAGCGATAAATGCTATTTACACCGAGTGTAAACAGCAAATAGATTCTATTTACACAGTGAAAATAGCACATTTTCTTAGCGATAGATGATATTTACACTAAGTGCAAATAGCTGTAGATACTATTTACTAAGTTAAATAGCATACTAAGTTGATATATTCGATATAAGTTGCAATAATACAGATACGATACAGGATGCAATAATAACATTGAGTGTAAATTATTATATTCATTAAAATTATTAATGGGATTTTGCTTGGATTTGGCTTTTTTAATCTTGTTTGGCCCAACCAGGCATTGTTAGGTGGAGCTAGTGCAAATAGCACTTGCCAACAAGGCACGCTATTTGCACTTAGTGTGAATAGACACGTAAAATAAAAACCTTACCAACCCTAAACTTTTAACAGTAGTGTATATGGAAGTAATACAACAGTTCAATAAACACAAAGTTAATTTTGAGGAACTTACATTTTAGATACTTGTTTTGTATCTTTTAATGAATCGGATGGATGAGTGGTTCAACTACTGACTCCTCGCACTCTTAAAAAAAGTCACTTTTTACCACCTATTGTCATAACTATATAAACGGCAAATCGGTGTTGTAAATATTTCATTAAAAAAAATCAGGTCTGCTGCAAGAACCCAACACTGCCAGACAAACACGTAAGATTTAAATATCTACTAAACTGTAAAATATATATTTTTTGTAATGATCTCTGTAATGATTTTTGAACTCTTTTTTTTTGTGTGCTTGTGTCGGTCTTAATGACATATTCAGACATGTTTTTTTGTCTACATTTCTTGAATTCCAGAAGTAATGACAATGTTAGATTATAGCTCTAGAGAAAAATGGTAAGACTGATCTGATGCACTGCATGGCGCGTAGGTTTTGCTGAAGTACTGTTAAAGCAACGGAGCCAGAGTCAAGTAGAATTAGAAGCAAAACTGAACAGAGAGAAGAGGAATTTTAAAACCTAGACAGCATTTGACACCAGAGGATCAAGCTCTCTTTGGTGTAATAGCAAGCACCTAAATCATCATGGAGAGAGTAGATGTTATCCATTACCCAGCTTCCCTTTCAACAGTTGTGGCATATTTTTTTTCTACCTGAAAATCAGCTATTTTATTCGTTTAATATTATCACTTTGATCTGTCCTATTAGAAACTTTGAAAACTGAAAAGCAAGAAAGAAAAGAATCCCCCTAACATTCAAAGGTATATGCGATATGCTTCTCTTTTTGATCTGTTCACTTCTATTCTATAGTATTTTGACAGACTTGAAAGGAAAAAAAGGAGGGAAAGGAGAGCAAATACGCAGGGATATGTTGTGGGAGTAAATACAGATTGTGTCTGAGTATATATGCTTTTATAGTAAGAAGTTTTGGGGGTAATGCATTGTAATAATGCATTGTTACATAATCAGATTTACTTTTGAATTTGCAACAAAATATGAGTTACTTTGTTTTCCCATTTATTCACTGACACCTGTCTTGTCCACATGTTGAGAGAAATCGTGATTAACAGGCAGAGACGTTGTGTGCTGTGTAAACTTGATGGTTATTGTAGTTCTAGTCTAAATGTGAGCAGGCATTTACTCATCTCACTTGCACAAAAAAAGATTCAGTATTCTTAAAAATGATAAAAACTGTGAAATTCTTCCAGAATTCCAGTTCCAGAATTGGATCAATTCCGGGATGAGGACCTAGTAACATTACAGGGATCAGTGAACAACGTGAACCAAAGACAGGATCAATGTCAGAAGGGCTGTGTCATAGTGAAGCATAGTGGATGCGATGCGCTAGTTTATGATCGAATCAGAAAAAAACTGCACAGGCGTGGTGTCATCCTGATGTCACGTGTCTTTACAGGATCTTTATGGGATGTGTGTGAACGCACGCATAGATTCCAGAAAATCACTGGCAGTGTGAAGGAACCAGTGATTCTTCCATGGCATTCCTGCTAAATCCCCTTTCATTTAAAAAAGTGTGTAAATGCAGACCAGTGTATGTACAATGCAACTCTGTAGTTTTTTTTTTTTTTTTTAATAATGTGCAATGATTACTGATTAATCGGCTGAGATTGATCTCCACTAAGATCTTTTGCCAATAACTATGCCCACTTGGCTGTTTTACAGAAACGTGTAAATTCAGTATTGTCAGTGCATATAGTACCGATTTTGAGTAAATATGTAAATTAAGCTTTGTGCACATCATTGCTACCATTAAACTGATGACCCTACTCTTGATATCACAATCATCATATCGTCTTGTTCTTTGTTTTCTTCCAGTTTCTCCTCCTCCTGGCTCAACACTTATATCTGTCATTAATGTCCTGCAAAATCACCATTAGCAGTGTGAACAGAGTAACATTTAATGGTGTAATGTTGCGAATTACTTTTTGTCCACTTTGACAGACCATAATATCTGTTTTGAATATACCGACGCTCACATGCTAACTTAAAGGGAAATTAAAATTCTGTCATAATTTACTCACTTTGTTCCAAACCTGAATGTCTTTCTTTCTTCTCCAAAACACAAATGAAGAACTTTTTTTTTGTACATATAATGATGTAATAATTGTATATATAATTTACATTTCCCACAGAATAAAGAAAAGCACTCAGGTTTGGAATGAAAAAAGGGATGATTTAAATTTTTGGGTGAATGTTTCCTTTAAAAAACTTTGTAGTGTTTCTCCAGCCCTTGCAATGTTTCATCTCAGGGTAGGAGGTCAAACACTTGTTTTATAGTCCAGCATGCTAGTCATGTTTATGTATGAATGGCTTTCCTGTGCTATCAGCCAGCTTATTAAATAGGACTAGCTTGTCTTAAGCCGGCGCTGCAGGGGTTAATTTGGCTTTGACTGAGCCTGGAAGGGAGAAGGAGAGACAGAGGGATTGCACGATAATGAACCAGCAGGAGGAGACATGACTGACCATAATATTGGTGTGATTATGAGACCTTGGCGAGGCGAGATATGCACAATGTTGTGTTGTACAATGAGCTAACCGCTTGTCCCTATTGAGTTAAATGTCTGTTAAATTGATAGAGAAGTAACATGTTTCCATGTCAGGTTACTGTTTGGTTTTGGAGGATTTATATGGCAGTCTGATAAGGGTGTGGTCGTGTGATTTGATGCATTCGATAGTGCAAACAATGCTGCTTCTAATTTGATTGGCAGGTGAGGGTTTGTGTATATTTGTATGCCACATAGTGGCTGATCTTGCATTCATCCTTTGATTTATTTTTTTTCCTCCTGTTCCTAGGGTGGGGCACAGTATCTGTGTGTGAGGTAGGTATGCTTCTCAACAGGTCCTATAACACTCTCTGATTGGTCCGTTGGGCCCCCTGGGAGATGCAGTCCTTTGTGCCGTATTGGCAGACAAGCCGAAGCTGTCACTGTGCGAGAAGGTGGAGGGCGGGACGATATCTTCCACTGTTGCTAGGTTACAGGTATACCTAATAGTCGAGATAGAAATAGAGATGGAGATGGAAAGATAACAGGAAAGAGAAGTGCGAAATGGAGCGATTGGCATTCCTGAAACTTTCAACCAGTTAGCACGTCTTTTGCGGCATTCTCAGGGCCAGAGCTTTTGGCTTTTGTAAAGTTTTGCCATCATTCAAAATTCCTGTGTGCAATTATCTGATGATTAATGTCATTAGCTATCATTTCAACAAGGTCTGAGTGCACACAGTATTATTCGTCATTTTTGAACACAGGCGCTTTAGAAATCCCCATTGTGTCCCTTATTAATTGAATATTGGCTGGAGGTTGTTCTATGACCCGAACACAATCTGCTTGTACAGGAATTAGCGAATGCTTAAACATTTATCATGGCACTGTATAAATATAGCCAAGCCAAGGTTTTCGTTCCTCTCTTCTCATAGATTACTGTGCCGAACCAGTCCGTCTGGCCTAATTGAGGTAATCTATCAGCATCCCCCACTGTGAAGTGAAGAGGAAGTGATGAATAGCCGGCGTGCTGCACTCATGTTTCGCTGTTGAAAATAACGCGGGCGACGAGTCGGGGCGGCAACATCGGAAGTGCGGGACAGTGCCGTATCAGTAATCTGAATCGCTAACAAGAGTCCATTTAGAACTGCCAAGACTGCCAACGAGTTGAGCTCCCCAACACACACCAATCAATACACTCCTGTCAGCCTTGGCAAGGGCTCTGCAGGAACATGCTGTTAGTGCTGCCTAAGAAATGCTACACAGTTATGACATGAGAAAGTGGAAGAGAAGGAAAATGAGAATCTTATGCAGAGGAGAAGAGTTTGATGACAGTGGTTCTCAACTGGTTTGCTTCACAACACAGATTGGATGTCTAGTGGCGACCCAGCACAATACCAGAGTCGTATAGCGCACAAAAAAAGTCCCTAAAACCAAACATTTATTTATTTATTACATTAATAATATAATGAACTATATGAATGAATAACAACATGAATGAATAATATTAAAATAATACATATATATATATATATATATATATATATATATATATATATATATATATATATATATATATATATATATATAAATATAAACGTGTTTATATTATTTATATATTTTTGAAATTTTGATTTTTTTGTTCTAATGCTGCTGTAATAGGATTGTCTGTGAGTTTTAGGTAAATGTGGTTTGAGGTAGAATGCTTATAAATCTTAAATTTAAGTCAAACGGTTGTAGATGAATCCCTAGAAATGTTTAATGCACTAAAATGTTAGCTACTCTCTTCCCCCCTCTTTCCCCCTTTCAGTTTTCGTTCATCCAGCTGTCATGAAGCGGTTATAAGCAGTTCCATAGAAATGTAATGTATAGCTAAATAGCCAAGTTGACCTTTAGGAATTGGCCATTAACCAGCTTGTTTTTTTCTATTTGTTTTTTAATATGGAAAGACCCCTAGAGTTGCTGTCTTTAAAGCTGCCTATAGTGCCGTGACTCAACTGAACTGGGTTCAATTGAATGTAATTGAATTAGAATGAGCTAGAAGCCAGAGAGGCCGGAACCCTGGCCACCAATTGCAGAATATCTGATCATAATGTTCCCTGCTAATTAGCTGGCTTCATTGCGATCTGTGACTGACTAAGATGTTAGCTGTACAATACAACATATATCATGATGTGAATTAATAATTTAAGCAAGCTGTTTAAAGTCAGCATGGAAATTACTTCGGTAATTTTAGAGTGAAACAGGTTTTTCAATGAGGAAAAATGTAAAAGACGGGGTACATTTTGTCCATCTGGTATTAATTACATGAAGAGAAGTGTCTGTTCGTTGGTACCTAATAGTCTGTACAACCCAAGTGACATCAGTGATAAAATTTGTATTTTGATTACAAAGACAATTTTTTTTTCTTTATAATAACATGCACTCAATGAATCAGTCGTATTGCAATCAGGAACGTGAATTAAAGGTGCACAATGCACAATAGTCCTTTACAACTGTTGCTTGTCAGACTGTAAGAACATGATCCCCGCTGTAAGCCATGTCACACTGTAGGATCTCAGTTGTCATTAATGTCAGACTCCATGGCAGTTAGGATGCATTAAAAATGGACGCACACAAGACTCGTCTGGAGTTTTACATCATCAATCCGTGACACATTCGGTGACTGTGAGCTGTGGATAGAAATGGTGGCCAGCAAACTATAGGATTAATTGTTATCATGGCTTCTCTGAAAAATAAAAACTGGAAAAAAACAAAGAAAGATGATGTGGATCAAGTGGTGGTTTGTTGGTGTCTCACTAATTCCATCATCAGGGTCTCCGTTTTTTGATTTCATGTTGAAATACTTAGTTGGACCCATAATTCCAAAATGACTCATTATTGAGTGTGAATGAGATAAAGAGACAAGGAAGAATCATTACTTTCTATCTGAAGAATCATTTTTTACTTTTGAATACTTTGCCCTCAATTCTCTCATTGGAAATGTGACATTCATAGCACTTCTCTGCTCTCTGTTTGGCTGGATCAAACCACCCCCCTCTAGCACCCTGTCAAACTATCAAAACATCCACCCCATTCTCTCTCTCTCTCTCTCTCTCTCTCTCTCTCTCTCGCTCCCTCCCCAAACCCCTCCACCCCCCAAGTCATTCACTTCTCATCACCCCTCGTGCAGCTAGGCCCTGAGATGACACCAATTACTTCATGCTGGAGAACATAGCTCAACCGTCTCTCTTTCTCTATACACTGACACTCACACATATACACACATACACATTATGCCCTTGTTTCTAATATTTATCTTATTTGTATGCAATTATCTCTCAAAACAAGGCACTGCTTTCACAAGGAATGTAATGAAAATGGTTATATGTTAAGAAGGGTTAAAAGTAATTTGTATATTAAAGTAATTTATACACAATTTCATCGAAATCACAGTAGCACAATAAGCTTTTATCCACAGTAAGTTATGGCTTACATTTTAATTTGTTCATGCTGTCATTTAAAGGTGCACTATGTAGGATTTTTGCAGTAAAATATCCAAAAACCACCAGGCCAGTGTTATATACTGTATGTTGTTCAGTTGAGTACTTACAATATCCCAAATGTTTCCAACTATTTGGAGTTGCCTGTCAATTGCGCCATATCTGCGTTACCCTCAGTTTCTGGTTTTATTTGTCAGAAACGCTTTACTCTCACTGTCATAACATAATTCTCAACTCACTCAAATGTATCTAATATGATAAACATCATACCCATCAAACATCATATCATTACCTCATACTCATGACCGGAAATGCTGCAGACGACTGTGTCCAGTCATAATTAAAGCTTGCGAGCCGTGTGTTGCGTAACAATCACTCCAGCGGCCTTGCTCAGCTCCCACAACACTCAGTCCTGCTCTGCTTCATACTAGAGTAACGTTAATAACCACATCAGTGAAAATGATTTCTGCCCGAGTCTTGTCCCGATTCTTTTCCACCGGCTGTGAGGTGAAGACCACATGTCCCAAGATTCTGCGCTCAAACTTGGCGTCATCAAACTACGCCTTTGTTTTGAATAGGCGACCTCTAGCGGACGGAAAAGTTGCATAGTGCACCTTTAAGCAGGTCTGTTTTACTTTCACCCTGCTGATGGGAATACCCACATTTCAAACTGTCCTACCACTTAAAACACTGCAATCACTAAGTTAAGTGGTCTAAATGTATTTATATGTATATATATTGTCCGTGGAAAGCATAGGACCAAAACAATTTAATCCAATCATTGAATTTGGTTTGAATAATTTGCACGTTTCATGTATGTAGCGCTAGACAGATTTGTTGTGGTGCGACGTGACTTTCAAAGCTAGCTTACTATTGCTAGCGTCTCTGAAAATTGCCTATAAAGTCATCTATTTTCAAACTGCATATTATTGTTCTAATTGTTAACTATTGTTCTAATCCATGTTTAATCATTTTTTTTTGCCTTTGAAATTTTAATCAACATGTCATGACTCAATCTTTCAGTGAAATGACTGAATTTCTTCATTCGCTGTCTTAAGATTTTTTTCACACATGTGATTCTACCTTAGAATTTTGAGGAAAAGAGCCTTTGCATCAAAAGCACATCTGCAATGCTTTAATATGCGGCCTTTATATGACGCTCACTAGGATTTTCAACTGTACCAGTGTGTCACAATGTTCTGAACCAGCATCATTTTTATAGATTTGTTCTCAAAGCAACATTATTAAGACCAGAGAAGTATAAACCCCTAGCTGAAATGCATCTGTGGGAGTGAGGTGTGTGGTTGACGGAGAGATAGCTGAGCTACAACTGAGCTTCAACTCAGCGAGAATCAGTCCCAGAGGAAGAACCACAAGTTCAGTGTGTGTGGAGTCTTAATGGGCTAAAGGGGGGATAGAGAAGTAGCGGCTAGGCTAACGATTCAGCTGAACAGCTTTAACAAAATTGTTTAAACACAGATGCTTCTGTAACTCATGTGCATACACAAACACTGATGAAAATATGCATGCAGGGCTTCCGGAACAATGACTGAGCTGGCATTTGACTCAACACATTCCAAGCTGCTGGAGTGATACAATTTCTGATTAGCTTTGAGTGGTAGTTTATTTTTTTGGAAATTGTCCTCGACATGCTTATATAACTCGTTGGAGCTGGAGTTTGTTTATTGCAGTTACTTTGGCATGTTGGGCAAATACAATTGATTTCAAATCTGGCTTGCATATATCTGTAAATAAATGCATATTTTTGATCAGAAGTCATTGTGCTTTTTCACTGTTTAGTCACATTTAAAGGTATAGCCACATATTTACTCACCTCGGACAGCACGCCATTGCATGTAAGTGCGAACTCTGGAAAGAATATATTGTTAGGTAAACAAGCCATAGTGAAGCATGACAGATAATCAGGCTCTACCTTCTTTGGAATACAAAGTTCCACAATTGAAACGCATATTAAAATCATGCAAAATAACAGCAAATTCTGGTGTACACTTTGTTGTGCACACATTAATGGCTGTGTTATCCTTTCTAAACCCAGTCAGTTGTAAGTCAGGTGCAAAGCATGCTGGATAATCGATGACACTACACTCACATACTATATTTCAAGTCATATGATATAGTGCATGAGTCATATGGTGATGTCATCATGGTCAGTTACTGTAAGCTATCATTATATAAAAAAGTGTTTGAAGATTATGCCTGAATTTCCCTATTGCAAATTGGTTTGGAATGATATGAGCATGAGCGCGTGAGTAAATTATAGCAGCATTTTAATTTTTGTTTGGTCTACATCACTGTTCAAAATTCTAGGTTCTGTAATATTTTTCTTTTTAATAAATTATTACTTTTATTCAGAAAGGATACATTAAATAATCAAAAGTGACAAAGACTTTTACATTGTTATACAAAATTAAATTTCAAATACATTTTTTTATTTTAAACTTATCAAAGCACAAACATTTAACTGTTTTCGACATGAATATAAATTCAGCATATTATGATTTCTGAAGGATCATTTGACATTGAAGACTGCAATAATGCAAAAAATTCAGCTTTGCCATCACAAGATTAAATTAAAATTTTAAATATATCAAATTAGAAAGCATTTCTCTTAAATTGTATGACTTTTTCCAAATAATGTTTTATTACTGTTACTATATTTTTTTCAAATAAATGCAGCCTTTGTGAGTATAAGAGACTTAAAAACTGACACCAAACCTTTGAATGGTAGTGTATTTCTTTAAATTTGCACATATATGCCTCTGTTACATGGCCTGGGCAATTTTTCCCCTTATGAATATATGATGACACTTGTGTAAGTGTCTTTGTACATTTTGACTGTCCTTACCTTTATTCTCTTGTCTTACACATATACATCTCTGTCAGCACCTTCTGAGCCTGTCGAAAATTTCTCCTGCCCTCACAAAACTGTCAATCGGTTATGCACAGTCTCTCTTTTGCCTTTATACTTTCACCTTTCAAAGCTTTCTGAACTCATATGAGGGACATGGTTTCCTGGTGCAAGAATAATTGTTTCTCAGCTGAGATTCCTGTTCAATGCCAGTGAAGGGGCAGAACTGTTGTGTGTGTTTGTATGTATGTGTTTAGCCACTTGAATCAATAATCTAAGCAGATCATTCAACTATGTGCAATGGAAGCTTTCATGGGGAATATCATTTATGTACACACAGCCAGATATAAAGTACAGGCCTGTCTGGCTTTTAAAGGCAACATAAGCAGAAACAGCACTGTTGGAGTACCACGCATGCAAAGTCTTCAACAGTTTGACATACACAGTGGATTGTGCATCTCTCGGTGAACACTCATTGTAATGAGAGGGATGCTGGGATAGGCAAGAGGTTGCATCACTAAGTCTCTTACAGTGTAAATCGGCCTGACATCTGCCATCCCTTGTGAGAATTTATGAGTTTGTTTGAATAAAAGGATTGGAGAGTGTGTGTTTGCTTATGTGTTGGCAAAACTAGGGACACACACATGCACTTACTAACCTAACACAGATATGCATGCAGACACACTCTCAAACTGTTATGGCCCCCTTAAATTCACGTGATTATACTGCATACAGAGTTACTTTAGGACAGCAACTGAAAAGACCATTTTTGGTTTTGCTGGTCAAGCTACTTAAGAAGACCGCTGAGGACACCAGCATCACATGCTGAGGTTCGGCACCCAAAACATGTTGAACTTTTCAGCCAGGTGTGTCCATGTCTGCGGTTGTAATCATATGTATCTCATTCACATAATAGATCAAAAACATTCACTAACATACATATTAAATATTATTTTGCTACATTTTATATATACAGGTACGTATATGTAATATCTAGATCTATCTAAGCATAAACTTATCCTGTTTATGCATAATGTTTTATTTATTTATTATGTATTAATGCATACAAGAAACAATTTCTCAATAAGTTATACAAATATGTGAAAAAGAACCTTTATAAATTATTTTCTTTTAAAAAACGATAAAAAACATTTTTACAGTTTTATTTTAAGCTCAGAAGGAATTTGGCCTGA
This sequence comes from Gobiocypris rarus, assembly GCA_023029165.1. Lineage (NCBI taxonomy): Eukaryota > Metazoa > Chordata > Actinopteri > Cypriniformes > Gobionidae > Gobiocypris > Gobiocypris rarus. Next base: position 21,938,317 of record CM040932.1, read on the forward strand.
AAATTCCCTAAGGAATTAAAAGCGTTTTTGAAATTGCAGCTCATGTTATTTAACCTCATTGTTTGTTATTGTGTTTGAAAATCTAGGTGCAACAGTGTGCATCTACCGAATTATTGTGTGTGTGTGTGTGTGTGTGAGTGAGAGAGAGAGAGAGAGAGAGAGAGAGAGAGAGAGAGAGAGAGAGAGAGAGAGAGAGAGAGAGAGAGAGAGAGAGAGAGAGAGAGAGAGAGAGATGGAGATTTATACCCCGCCTTATTCGGTCAGAGAGACCTTCTCTCCTCCCTTGTTTTCTGAATGCACAAAGCATCGTTCTCTCACACTGTAGATAATTACTGCAGTCATACAGCTAACTGTATTCAAACCTTAATTCAAAGATTCATTCTCAGTCTTCCATAGTGCTGCCTTCTCTCCCCTTACGCTGTCGCCATAAGGTCAGGGACAGTCTTAAATCAGATTGTCTCTGACAGGATGAGAGATATGATAGAACAGGATTAGACCCTAAAGCTGAACACAACATTTTTCCAATTGATTGCTATTGAATCCAGGGTCACGGTTTCTTAACAACATTTAGTATAAAGCCTTTGTAAGCTTTTATAAAATGCATGAAATGGGATTTAAGGGCTTGAATGATTTGTGGCATATTAGACCACAGGTATATTATAAAGATAAGTTACAAAGTTAAAATTAAAACATGTATTATAAAATGGATCCAATTGCTGTTCTGATTGGATAAGCCACGTTCAAAGAGGTCCATCAGGGGTCAATGTTTGCCCCTTCAAGACCTTACATTACAGTGATTTTACAGGGGTTAAAAAAGTCTTCGCTTTGCAACTTAACCGTAGTAAAATCCTTGCAATGCAAGGTGTCATGTAGTTTATTGCTTTATGAATATTTTTTGTTGTTGTTGCAGTTTTTAGTAATATACATTTTTGAGATCGCAGTGTAAAAGGTGTAATATGTTCTCAGTATTTTTCAATGTGATACAGAAAGTTGTCTTATCTAATATGTCATAGTGATGTGCCACAAACTGGCAGCCTCCCCACTGCTCAAAGTCACGGTTAGTCTTTTTTTAGGTGCTGCTCACCTTGAAATACATAGGCGGTGCCATGGAAACCATTCGGTTACATCTTTCAAAAAAGAATTTATAACTTGTGCAAATGCTAACTGCCTATTTCATTAAGATGAAACATGTTCTATCAAATAAGGCGCCAAGTGAGCAGCTGTTGTGCTGCGGACCACAGATATTTATCTAATAACAGTTTATGTCACAAAGCTAGATTGCTTACTGCATACTGTACTATATTTGCACAAATTGCTATGGATATTTTTCGCAAGTCTGCAGCATTAGATTTGGTGACATAAAGACATTTTCAGTTTGCTTTCTGTGAAATATTATTGTATGACAGCTGGATACAATTACAATACTTGTATTAAAGTTATATTACAAGCAGTTGTTTAGGAAAGGGTTAGGTAGAAGGACCGGGGAAGTGCCTCAGTGTCAATAGGGCCTAGGATCTATAGTTATACTATTATATATTATTATGCATCTGATATATTAAGAGGGATAGACTGTATACACATATGTATTGACCGGACAGGATTTACCGTGCGTTTTCAAAATCGGGATAATTAAACACTGTTTTAATGGTGATTCAATTTGAAATGATAACACTAACTGTCAGTACATTTTAGCGTTTATCTTGAAACCACGTAATCGTCCCATCCCTAGTATCATGGTTTACACAGAAATATTAAACAGCAACTGTTTAAACATTGATAATATGAAGAAATGTTTATTGAGCACCAAATCAGCATATTAGAATGATTTCTGAAGGATCATGTGACACTGAAGACTGGAGTAATGATGCTGAAAATTAACCATCTCAGGAATATATTACATTTTATTTTATTTTATTTTATTTTATTTTATTTTATTTTATTTTATAAAACTGTTATTACAGTGTAATAATTTTCCACAATATTTCTTTACTGTATTTTCTGTATTTTTAATCAAATAATTGCAGCCTTAGTGAGCATAAGAGAGTAGATAGTAGATACATATATATATATATATATATATATATATATATATATATATATATATATATATATATATATATATATATATATATATATATATATATATATATATATATATATATGTAAGTATATATGTAAGTATATATTTCTTTATACAGTATATAGTTTTGGATAAAAATGTGCTAAGCAAAAAATACTAAAGAAATCACAATATTATTACATCGCATCTTTCTATTTGTACATTATTTGGATTTCACAATTGCAGCAATAAAGGGCTGTTGCCTGATAATCTGTCCTTAAACAATACAGGTGATCATTGGCCTACCTATGTAAGCACAAAGGATTTTTTTCTTGTATCAAAGTCATCAACCAACTAAAAGGCCGTCTTTAACTTCTAGGATTTAGCTCTCTATCCATCCTCACAGACCTCTTTGGCTTTCTTCTAAATTGCTTTGCACTCATCCACTGAACTTGAATACGTGAGCAAACAGAGACGACCCAAGACGAGCAGCCATTTTAGCCCTTGGTCTTTTTCTACCTGTCCTCTCTTTCTTCGTCTCCTAAATTCTGTCTTGGAAGTGAACACAGTGTTCTTTCGGCTCCAGCAGGCCTCTGATGTTTTATTCAACATCTCCTCCGAGAGCTGAAGGGACAGCACAGACTTGTCCGGTCCCCTCTCCCTTCCTTGCCTCTCCCTTCAACGATCGATACGTCCGTGTCTCAGAGTCCCTCGCGTCATCTTTCCTCCCTCACAGTGCGCTCTGCACTTCCTCTGTTTGGTATTCCAGAGCAGGAGCCACAGTGTAGATCCATCAGCAAGGCCTAGAGATGAAGGGATGAACTGAGAGAGAGACACACAAAGAGAGACAGTACGCCTTCTCTCAGAGTTTCTCAGAAATGTAGCTGAATTCCAGACTGTTCCACAAAACTGGCATCTATTTAGAACCCTTTTGATCAATAGTTTGTCTCTCTGAACTTTGACAGGTTCTGTGAGCTGCATCACCTGTGTTTCTTAATAGGCAGATCAAAACTCGATTTAAAATTTATGTACAGTACATCACAGTCAGTCCATCTGTAGGCCTTCATTATACCCGGCACAGAAGCCTCAGTCATAACTCACAGCACTGAAAGTGCCGGACCATAATTGTTTGCATATGTTGCCCCCATGGTCCTTCTGGAATCTTTACATATGCTGATTTGCAGCTCAAGAAACATTTCTTCTTCTTATTGTAACTATGTTCAAGGCTCAGGAAAAAAGGAGGCAGGAAATGGCAAACGATCAACGTAACTTTAATAATAATAAACTGTAACACAGTTCAAGTGTAACACAATAAACTGATTACATAATAAATTGTAAACCCGGGGGGTCCAGTCACGGTGACCGTAACATCTGGGGGTAAGGACAGACAAGTTGAGAGAAAAGGAGAAGGAAGCATAAGGATTGACAGCGACAAGATAGGAAAAAAACTATTCTTGGTCCGGTTCTTGGACATACTGCTGCTCGGTCCACAGCCAGCTGAGAGACTTTCACTCTCGTTGCCATGTGATGGTACAAGACGCTCTTCGATGGATGCCTCGATCCTCCTCCACCTCATGGCGGATGGCGATGGCTCCTCTGGTTGAGGGCAACCAGCAGCAAGTCCCCCGTTCCCTGCTCCTCCTCCATCATGGCGGGTGGCAGCAGGCTCCAGCTCAGGCTCTCCAACAGCTTGTACCTCCTTTCTCCTAGGTTTCGGCACAAGTGTAAAGCAGTTAATAGTTCTGGGAAGAAGGAGGTGGGAACCGGCAAACGTTAAACACTTTAATAAATAAATAAAAAAATAAAGTAAAAGATACACACGTAAACAAAACTTAACTTAAATGTTCAGGCGTGGTCCTCTCTTGTCTTTCACTGTCGTTGCTGCTCCTTTTATGCTTCGACGCTCCTCTGTGAGAAACTCGAGAGGTTCATTATCGCGCACGCCACCCGTCTCACCCTGTTAACATAACCATAAACCACATAAACAACAAAACGAAAGTAAAGTAAACTAAAACAAAACAAAAACATGAAGTCCAGGCTTGGTCCTATCTTGTACTCTCTCTACCTTTTATTCTTCCGGAGCTCCTTCATGGGACTCCGCGGCTCTCGGCCCGCCCTGCTTGCCACATACACCAATCTGCCGCTCAGTCGTTAACCAGCCAGGTGAACTTCTTTGTCTTGTCTGGCAGTGGCACTGGATGCTATTTTTCGGTCTGTGCTTAGGGGTAAAATGAATTTTGAAATACGTGAGCATCTGACACTGCCTGCACTGCTAAGAGTGACAGTTAGATGAATATGTAAATATGTGCTGTGTGCTTTCCTCTCAATAACAAAATAAACACAACAAAATTGAGAAAACAGCAAGCATTTTTTTTAATAAAGCACAAAAATCTGATCATAGCAACATGTGGACATGAGCTCTGCAATTTGCTCTGTTCCCACGACACCTGCTCCTCTCCATGCTAGTGGCTGGATGCAGGCCCTGACGTTGGCAAACGGTGACACCACCTCTGACCCGACCTCATTAGCTTTCACGCCACTGGCCTCGCTCTGTTCCCATGGCTCTAGGCCACTCCCTCACCCTACTGGCCACAATTATCAGGGGGAAAAAAACATGTATGTTGCTTAATGCTTTTGTGGAAACCACTTAAAAGTTTGGGTTAGAAGTTTGAAGAAGAAGCCTAATACGTCATTTATAATGTTTCAAACGATTTCTTTTTCAAGTAAATTAATTTATTCATCATATAATCCACAAAAAATATTAAGCTGCAAAAAAAATTTTCAATATTGATAATGATAGGAACCATTATTAATAATTGAGCACAAATAATTGTTGCTAATAATTGACCTAAATCAGCATATTAAAATAATTTCTGAAGCATCATGTGACAATGAAGACTGAAGTAATGATGCTGAAATCAAGGGAATAAATACGTTTTTGCAATATGATGAAGGGACTGTAATAATAATTCACACTATTACTGCTTTTACTGTAATTTTGCTCAAATAAATGCAGCCTTGTTGAGCATAAAATATTAATTATTTTTTGTTATAACATTTGACTGTTATGTGTATTCAAAATTATGTTAAACCTATTTAATCACTATATGTTAATATAATAAATGTATAACATTTAACATTGTATAATGCCATATAAATGTAGGTTTAACTTTAAATATAAAATGTAAAAAAAAAGAAAAGTAAGTTTGATGGTAGCCACACCTTTCAACAATAATTTTATGCAGCAGATTTATGCAACAAAAACCCTCATGCAACACTAAAATGATCATGTTATTCTCAGTGCATGCTCACCACCAGATCATTCAGCCATTCCTGTCTAAGATGCCAACGTGAGAGGACAAACAATGACAGCGTGCATGCGGAGCATGCCTGGGGCATGAATTTATGCTTGTGTGTGTGTGTGTGTGATGTGAGATTTCCCTTATGGATGCTGTATAGATGCAGTCAGCAGGACTGGTAATTACCAGTTGTCTAAACAGACAGATGGAATTAAGGAGAGTGACTGGCAATTTTCCGAACGCTTGTTTTGGAGCAAAGAGCTAGAGAGTGCAGGGGCTAGTGTGTGAGAGAGAAAGATTACCTGACACTGTGTGTTAGCACCTCCGCTTGACATTTTTATCTTTCACTCTCCTGTCACTAGCATCAGGTGCTACTCTTTCACCCTTCTGACAGGATACATCTTGCCCTCTGGCCTTCCTACTTCTACCTTCCACTTTTCCTTCCTCTCCCCTTTCCTTCTCCTCTTCTCCCTTTCACCAAATAGAAGGTCATCCAGGGTAGATGCCCTTCTGTGATGGCTTACATAACTCAGGTTGACGTATGGATCTTTTAGTATGTTTTTGCACAGTAAACTCCAACTGTGCTCAGCTTGGGCGGTGATGGCTCCCTCCTCAGTCTCCTTTCGGTGTGAATCATGTCAAGAAACCGTCATTTGCAGTGACCCATGTAAAAGCTACAGCTGGCATGCACTTATCCTAAGCCACTGATGCTTGGGTGGTTTACACACACTGGCCAATTAGCTACCAAGGGATTACGACTTGTGTTGTGTGAGGGTATAGGGAGAATTGTCACACAACATCTAATTACAGTGAGTAGCAGGCTAAATCCAGCCAGCATTATAGACAACTAACATCTCGTTCAAATGGGTGCATGGGGTGCCAGTTTGTGTCCGTTTTTACCATTTAAAACAATCTTTGCAGAGATTTGTGAGATGGTCACTCAAATTGATGTCTTTTTGTAAAAACAATTCTAATCTTGAAATCATCTAGATGTCAAAAATACACTTGAAAAAGCATGAAAGAGGCAAAAAGTCTTACGTTTTTTTAAAAGGCAGACGGCTGCAAGCATCAGCCAAATCTATGCCGTGGTTCACACCACGCACATCTGCAACAGTACTCCAGCCATAAGAAGAGACAGATGATCCGTCTCCTCTGGGAATCATTGTAGCGTATCACTCTCTGGGGTGCTCCTGAAATCCACTTTCTACCTCATATCTGCCACAGCTGATTCAAAGCCACTCCTGTTATAAATGTGCTTGTGTTTAAGATGCAGCTGGTGTTAAAAGAAATGATCCTAAATCAGGTGTGGAAGTAAAATTGAGATTTGACTGACTTAGGGTGGATATCGGTGGGAGTAATGTGTCTCAAAGCAGGTGAAACGGGGCCTAAGGGTACACTAAACCTTTTAAAGTCTGAAAGCTGGAAAGAGGTTTTCAACGCTATGTGTTAAAGTTTGCCCGGAGGAGGGTTCTGGATTGTGCAGGGGGCCCTATTAGGAATAAGAAGGTGCTAAAATGTAAATTGTGGTGTAAAATTGCAAAGAATCAAAATGTAACACAGAAGAATAAAGTGGCCTAATGATTTCACTAAGTGCAACTCATTTCCTTTCGGCCATTACCTGTTTCAAATATCTAGATGTCAAATAAGGATTTACCGGGATTTACCAAACCTGGTAAATCAGATGATTATATTATTTGGTTGAGATCTACTCATACAGTAGCTCTTATGGATGAAACTGTACACATATAGGGTTTATATTGTATAAATGCCTGTTTAACCTAGAATGAATGTATTACAATTATTTTATTGCCCTTAATTTGCACGAAGGAAAGAAATAGTGTAGACAAGTTACTTTCTCTAGAGGAAATTACAAAGAAGAACTGGAAATATCTTCCTCTCATCAGCAAGGAATTCAACCCAACAAACACCTGGCACAGGTCCTTTATCCGCTGTGTCTAGAGGATATCAGATACAGTACATTGTCAAATGTTTTGGGACGCCTGCCTTTACATGCACATTAACTTTATTGACATCCTATTCTTATTCTGAAGGGTTTAATATGGAGTTGGCCCACCCTTTGCTGCCATAACAGCTTCAACTCTTCTGGAAAGCCTTTCCACAAGGTTTAGGAGTGTGTTTATGGGAATTTTTGACCATTCTTCTAGAAGTGCATTTGAGAGGTCAGGCACTGACTGCATTGCACTTGGTGATTTAAGGATTGGATGCTTGTAGAAGCAGTCTGCATGCCTAAGGTGCTTGGTTTTATACACCCGTGGCCATGGAAGTGATAGGAACACCTGAATTCAATGATTTGGCGGGGTGTCCCATTACTTTTGGTAGTATAGTGTATTATGGTATTGTAATGATTGAAAAAGTTTGGCACACTGTATTTATTCTGTTTTTTTGTTGTTTTTTTCCCCTTCTTACAGGCGGGAATGATCAGAACTGAGCAGGAGGAGTTTTTCATTGAGCCAGTGGAAACGGGACATCATGTGATGGAGCAGGAGGAAGAGGACGGTGGCCGTTCTCACATTGTGTACCGTTCCGCTGCCGTGAAGAAGCCTCCTGTTAGCTCACTAGCTGCAGACTTTCACTCAAGAGGTTAGTCCTGTTCAACAGCTTCTAGTAATCCCTTCTAGTGTTATGTAGTAGACATGCTTAGTTAACCCAAAGAGTCAAAGGAGGGCTTGGGTCATATTGGGTTTCACTGTTTGATCATCGTCAACTTGTTGCTCAGCTGAGTCCAACATTATGTATCGTATTGCGTGTAATGAACTGCCACACTGAAGAAGGAGAGTGTTTTTTATGTAGTTATGTAAGTTAGTTATGTATTTTAATAGAAATTTGGATCTGTGAATACTTTAAAACAGCCACTCAGTATAAGTTATTGTAAACCGTTTTCTTTTTAAATAGTTACATCTTCATGGTAAGTAAATAACATATATTTTTAAATAACCACCTTTTGTAGACAGTAAATTCATTTCTTTAGATATCTTTTTTTTTTTTTTACAAAGCCCTGCATATGACATGCAGACAAAAAATATGTATATCTTGGCCACTAATTAACAAATTGTTCCCACGACTTACTTATACGTCAGCACGTTTTTATTATTTGGTTCCCTTGTTTTACGTAAGTATTGCTCATGATATGATAATTAATTGCCTCATTTTACTAAATCATGTGCACCAGTGGCAAGGCCAGATATTTTAAAATGAGTGGACCTTGTACAGCATTTTACAATACATGAGATAAAAATATGGGTGCAAATGATCAGTTTTGGGCTGAAAAAGTTTTGAAAAATGAGACGGAAATATATGACTGAATTGAAAATATAAATGTGACTTCACTTGGAAATGTGATCTTTTAATCATCTTACACATCATTTTGTGTCATATATCGTTGAAAATGTCTCAACTAGCAGGTAGAGAAAACAAAACTGAGTAAACTGTATTGGGCCGCACTTGGTTTGTAGCTTCCCCAAACATTAGTAAACCATAGTAAATCACTTAAATGTATTTAGAGCAGGTGTTCTCGGTTCAGAAAACCCAACACAACATAATATGAAACGTAGATCTTGAAATAATTCTCATAGAGTGGCATTTACATGCTGCTTTCCTAATAATACGATGATGGCAGATAATGTCAGCAAGGTCAACGTATAAAAACTGGATCTAAGGTAGGGATGAAAAGTAAAGACCAATCAGGGACTGGTTTGGATTGATCACTCACATTGACAGCTCTTGCTTTTACCATTCACCATAGAATAGACGTGCACAATTGGAAGAGCAGCACTCGTCCACCACCAGGATCTTAATCTTATTTCTTCATACTTATATGATGCATTGTTTACACATGCAAATAGGTCTTATGTTCATGTATTTGAGTGATTATTGTGTATGTACATGTATCATGTATGCAGGATCTTTCCCACACACAAAAAATGTATCATATACATAAATCTAATCTGAGCTGTTTATCTGATGGATGATAAACCTTCATAATGGTGGCGAGTAATTCAATTCAAATCTGTCATATCACAAGGAATCTTTTTTTTTTTTTAGATAAAAAGGCTTGATTAAAAAGTCTTTCTTTCTTGTTCTTAAAAGCTAATTTGAGATTTAGGTAGCTTTTGAGCATTTAACCATGCTGTCAATTGAATGCTTACAAGTGACATTTTGCAGCTCTGCCAAGCAGCTCTTCTAGAGGAGATGTTGTTAGCACTATTTGGTCATGTACCTATTCAGGAGGTAGAAAATCAATTCCAAGTCTTTCTCCAATTGCTCTTTGCGTGCACATGGCTTAGTCAAGTTTCAGCTGTATTTCCCTCACCTTAAAATGTGTTAATAGCACGCTTTCAATCCATGCTGCATGTCAATACATCTGTTGTTTAAAGCCCTCTGCAGTTAGTGACTATTGGCCCTTTAAATGTTTGCTTTGTTTAAGGATGTTTAATGGAAAATGCATTCATTTGATATATTTATATTATTAGTGGTGGGCATAGATAATTTTTTAAAATTTTGATTAATCTCACTGTGATCTTGAAATTAATCTAGAAGATTAATCTCATTTGAATTCTGCCGAAGGCATTCAGAATATGTGTGATACCAAAATAATGACTGGTGCTTTCACACTTGGTTCGATTGCCTGGACCAAACCCGCCTACATGAAAAAATTCTATAGTATATTATAGTAAAATTACTCTAGTAAATACTATAGTGTTTTGAACCGTACTATAGTAAATATACTACAGTAAATTAACAAAGTGTAGTAAATACTACTACAATATACTACAATTTACTGTAGTATATTTACTATAGTATGGTTCAAAAACACTATAGTATTTACTAGAGTAATTTTACTGTAATCTTACTATAATATACTATAATATACTATAGTATTTTTTCATGTGGGCGAGTTCGATTGCTCCCCCCTGCCCCCGCTGGACCGTGTTCATATTACAGTATATTATTTGGGTCTAAACCGGGGTGCGTTTACGTCATCAAAGCAGCAGCTGTTTACCCCGTTACTTGGTAACGACGTAGAGGCGACAAATAGCGTTGTTCAACTTTTATATTTTTGTTTTTGAACTGTTGGTTTTGTTACCAAAGCTTCAGTAGGTAATGGCACTTGCGTCTATCTGCCGCGAATGTAACTTACTGAAAAAATACTCTAAAGAATGCTAACGACGAGCAAAAATTAGATTTACAGCTCTCTGCTTACAGTATGTCAGTCACGCTCATCAGGACTCGAGTGCGGTTCGCGGGTGCGCGACCGAGTTCGGAAGACAGCGTTCACGCTTGATGTGGTAATTTCAGAGTAGGCATACACGCAGGTTCGAAGAGTCGTTCTAGCTCCCTACAGTGCAATTTGGCTAGGTATACATCCACGCTAAACTATCAAGGTGAAAGTCATCATAGCTTGCGTAGTATAGACCCAGCTCCCAACCCAACTTTGAGAATAGATTAACAGCGATATTTTGTTTATCGCCCGATAAGAGTCTCACGTTAATGCAGCACGTTAACGCCGATAACGGCCCACCACTAATATATATATATATATATATATATATATATATATATATATATATATATATATATATATATATATATATATATATATATATATATATAAAGGTACAACATGTTATATACAAAATATATATATACAGTGAGGAAAATAAGTTTTGAACACCCTGCTATTTTGCAAGTTCTCCCACTTGGAAATCATGGAGGGGTCTGAAATTGTCATCGTAGGTGCATGTCCACTGTGAGAGACATAATCTAAAAAAAAAAAAAAATCCAGAAATCACAATATATGATGAACTATTTATTTGTATGATACAGCTGCAAATAAGTATTTGAATACCTGTCTATCAGCTAGAATTCTGACCCTCAAAGACCTGTTAATCTGCCTTTAAAATGTCCACCTCCACTCCATTTAGTATCCTAAATTAGATGCACCTGTTTGAGGTCGTTAGCTGCATAAAGACACCTGTCCACTCCATACAATCAGTAAGAATCCAACTACTAACATGGCCAAGACCAAAGAGCTGTCCAAAGACACTAGAGACAATTGTACACCTCCACAAGGCTGGAAAGGGCTACAGGAAATTGCCAAGCAGCTTGGTGAAAAAAGGTCCAATTTTGGAGCAATCATGAGAAAATGGAAGAAGCTAAACATGACTGTCAATCTCCCTCGGGCTGGGGCTTCGTGCATGATCTCACCTCGTGGGGGTCTCAATGATCCTAAGAAAGGTGAGAAATCAGCCCAGAACTACACGGAAGGAGGCAGTCAATGACCTGAAAAGAGCTGGGACCACCGTTTCCAAGGTTACTGTTGGTAATACACTAAGACATCATGGTTTGAAATCATGCATGGCACAGAAGGTTCCCCTACTTAAACCAGCACATGTCCAGGCCCGTCTTAAGTTTGCCAATGACCATTTGGATAATCCAGAGGAGTCATGGGAGAAAGTCAATTCGGTCAGATGAGACCAAAATAGAACTTTTTGGTCATAATTCCACTAAACGTGTTTGGAGGAAGAAGAATGATGAGTACAATCCCAAGAACACCATCCCAACTGTGAAGAATTGGGGGTGGTAGCCATTTGGTGGTAGCCATTTGGATGATCCAGAGGTTCCCCTGCTTAACCAGCGCCCCAATTTTTTTAATTTTCTGAAAACGACATACCCAAATGAAAATTTCTGCAGCTCTTAAATCCTATGGTCTATATTCATAAATCCGGTCTTATTTTAAACTAGACACTTCAAATAGTGTTACCCAAGAGTCATAATAGCTCACTTAATCATAATAGTGACTCACTTTTTTTTAATTTTATTATTCACTTAGGGAAAAAATTATGAGATTTTAATGTTGAGGTCCTGAAAATAACCATAATATAAAACTGAATGTCTGATCATGTTTTGATTCAAATTTGAGGATGATTCTCTCATAAACGTAGCTTCTGTAAGCTTTTATGTCAAGAAAAGACTAGGCGTCCTTTCCAAAAGGCCTTTTATTTTCAGATCACGGAGCGAGTAATGCGCCAACTCTGTATAATGACTCATCAGAAAGCCTGTGATTGAAGCAGAGAGACATGGGAGGGTTTAACGTGAAGAGTCCACAGCACAGGGGGGAGATAGTCAGAAACGGATTAGAATCACTATTTCATTGAAAATTGACATGATTGATCACTCTAACTCAAAACGCTCATGCAAACAAAGGAGTATTATTATTATTTATTTATTTTTTTTCCATTGTTTTGGATTAAAAAGTGGGATGCATTTTGAAGAGTGGACTCTTACACGGACATGTATGCTGTTGTTTTTTGGATTCGTCCGATCTGTTCTGCACGATAGGAGAAAGATGAGTACCGGGTTTATTATGCTAATGTTTAAATAGCTAGTGCTTCAGCATTTCATTTAACCCTTTCCTCTCTGGTGTATTTATTGCAAAAACGAGTTCAGAACATGAATCTCGAGTGTTTTAGCTTTCAAATGATGCATAGTTTGTGATCGTTGATTGAATAGTTTGTATAAAACAAAAGTGAATAAAAGTAGAGACACGCCCACTTACATCAACCCCCCCGCCCACGATCCGGTGCGGGTTATCAAGTTAAACCAGCACATGTCCAGGCCCGTCTTAAGTTTGCCAATTACCATTTGGATGATCCAGAGGAGTCATGGGAGAAAGTCATGTGGTCAGATGAGACCAAAATAGAACTTTTTGGACATAATTCCACTAAATGTGTTTGGAGGAAGAAGAATGATTTGTACCATCCCAAGAACACCATCCCAACTGTGAAGCATGGGAGTGGTAGCATCATGCTTTGGGGGTGTTTTTCTGCACATGGGACAGGGCGACTGCACTGTATTAAGGAGAGGATGACCGGGGCCATGTATTGCAAGATTTTGGGGAACAACCTACTTCCCTCAGTTAGATCATTGAAGATGCGTCGAGGCTGGGTCTTCCAACATGACAATGACCTGAAGCACACAGCCATATCAAGGTTCTGGCGTGGCCTAGCCAGTCTCCAGACCTAAACCCAAAAGAGAATCTTTGGAGGGAGCTCAAACTCTGTGTTTCTCAGCGACAGGCCAGAATCCTGAATGATCTAGAGAAGATCTGTGTGGAGGAGTGGGCCAAAATCCCTCCTGCAGTGTGTGCAAACCTAGTGAAAAACTACAGGAAACGTACCTCTGTAATTGCAAACAAAGGCTACTGTACCAAATATTAACATTGATTTTCTCAGGTGTTCAAATACTTATTTGCTGCTGTATCATACAAATAAATAGTTAAAAAATCATTCATTGTGATTTCTGGATTTTTTTTATTTAGATTATGTCTCTCACAGTGGACATGCACCTACGATGACAATTTCAGACCCCTCCATGATTTCTAAGTGGGAGAACTTGCAAAATAGCAGGGTGTTCAAATACTTATTTTCCTCACTGTTTTATATATATATATATATATATATATATATATATATATATATATATATATATATATATATATATATATATATATATATATATATATATATATATATATATATATAAAATAACATTTGTACCTTCAATATGGCTTAAATATAGGATTTCTGTCTGTGGGTTTTTGTTTTGTTGAAAAATAGATAAAAGTGATGCTTCATTTCAGACAGAAAACAACATGCACAGCCAGTGAGTTTTAGCATGATTTACAAAAAAACAACAACGACAACAACAACAACATTTGGTTTCATTTCTTGTCAGCCATATGGGAAAAAATAACTGTTTCACATGCAAATAAACAATTATGCAATTGAATATTGGTTCTTCGCAACAACCTGTTTACAGTAGCTGCTTACTAAAAACATTCAAATGAAAAAGGACAAATACATTAATATTTGATTATGAAATGGAAGCAGAAGCAGATAAGATTTCCATTAATTAAAATGAAAAAACATTTTTATTTTTATATAATGTACAGTATGAATTCATTAGTGAAATTAATTACATTGCTTGTTGCACTGTTGGGATTTGATAAAAAAAAATACATTTTACTTTTAGCACTATTGTTTATGTGCAACTGTTATATGTATATATATATATATATATATATATATATATATATATATATATATATATATATATATATATATATATATATATATATATATATATATATATATATATGTAATGTCATTTTTCACCAACAAAATTAACTATTAAACACTGTAAAACTTTACTAATTGACAATTTTCAGCCCATTTTAACTTGAATTTTGTCACCTTATTTGTCATTATTCAGATATCTGTTAAAGTATATCATATCAATTTTGACGTGTTTCTGAATTGATAATCATATAATTGATTATAATTTTTTGATTTATCATATAAACAATGGTCACATTTTATACTTAAATGGATAAATCTGAAACTGGTTGTAGGAATGCATGAATCCTGCTGCTGTGGACCCTTGACTACCATTACCATTTTGATAAACTAAACTAACTAATGCACATCAATGTGTGAATTCCCTCAAAAGAAACACATACAGTAAATTCAGAAAATATTCACAGATCCCTTGATCTAGGAGGTCATAGTCTCATAGTCTTTCATAATTGGCCTTGGATATGTGAACAAACTCGCTCAATGAATAGTTTGCCTTTGTGTTGACTTAATTTGTTTGCCTGTTGCTTAGAAAGGTTTTGCGGTTTGTCCTCTGCAACATAATTCTGTGTACTGTGCTGTATGTTTCTCCATTTGAAAGGTATATTAGTGATCAGCTCTTTCAGCAATTTAAATATTGTGTTGAGGATAATGTGATCTTCCCATGTCAAGCCAGGTTCACCCTGTAAAACTAAAGCATGTTTTAGTTAGCCTACATACTAAAGTATCAAACTGACACTGCAAATTCATCGAGTGAGTTTGTGAAACTGATGCACTGCCATGCAACCAAAAGTTGCAAAATGTATTAGCAAGAGCAGCAATGTGCCAATCGCAAAAAAAAAAGAAAAAAGAAGGAGACAAAACAGCCAGAACTCATGACTCGGAAGTATAGCAACGCTCTGCTTTTATGATGTTTTGGGGAGCAAAACGTGTCACTTCACGTTTAATGTTCAATTGATCACCTAAAGGTCAATCAATTGTGACCTTTAGCACTAGAGGCGTTGATGCAAAAGTGCTTTGGTATGAGAGGCATCATAACTTTCAGTCAGTGCTGCATTGTGTAGCTGTGCATTGAACGGGTCCTGGAGTGTGCGGTGAATATGGGGGATTATGAAGGTCTATTCTGAGCACTCGCGTCTGACACCACAGCCGCCTATAATAAAAGAATAAAATCAGCTGTGGAAAGGAAAAATTTGTTTCCTTAAGAGTGCATGGCAGAAGGATCTAGAAAGCGACAGATTTTAGCAAAGTATAGTTATGTGTTGATGCTCTGTCAGTGACACCTGCTTCTCAGTTGATTTTTCTGTTATGTTTTATGATGTGTATGTATGCGGACTTCTCTTTCTGTGGAAGACCCTCCAATAATAATATTATCCATATTGACAAACCCTGCTGTATATGCATTTACATACATGCATCTCTGTTCACATGCACAAAGTAGTCTCCCTGTTGCTTGGTGAGCTGAAGTATGTGCCTATGAAATGCTAGGGTGAGCCTGGATGGCGTGGGAAGCGACGCTTGGGAGGTGGTCGTGCTGCACTCTGCTGTGAAAAGCAGAGTTTTTCATGGCCAGACGGTCATGTGATGCAAAGACAACATAACTGAGTTATGTTCCTGCTATATGCTTCATTTCACCTTCTCAGAATTCATACCATAGAACCATCGATTAACAACATCACTGTTGGAGCAGATTAATGGATGTTCTTGAGGTGAACTAGGTAGCTGAATTGTTTTTTAGGATTGAATGTTTACCATGGTTGAACGTGAACATTATGGTGATTCATAGCAACAAGGGCTGGGTGACGTATTGAAAAGTCACTATACAAAGATTGTAGGCAACATTGAGTTTTCAGAAATGTTTAAAAAAATCATGAGATTAGTTTGAAAGCTACATAAGCTTTCAAGAAATGAATGCTGGTTCTGATGGAAAAGTGTCAGAATACACAGTGCATCACAGTTTATTGCGTATGGGGCTGCATAGCGCCAACATTGGGCAAGTGAGCATCAGAACCACGGAGCAATGAAAGAAGGTGGCCTGGTCTGATGAATCACGTTTTCTTTTACATCACGTGGATGGCCGGGTGGGTGTGCGTTACTTACCTGAGGAACACATGGCACCAGGATACACTATGGGAAGAAGGCAAGCCGGCAGAGGCAGTGTGATGCTTTGGGCAATGTTCTGCTGGGAAACCTTGGGTACACATAGCACCTACCTAAGCATTGTTGCAGACCATGTACACCCTTTCATGGAAACGGTATTCTCTGGTGGCTGTGGCCTCTTTCAGCAGGATAATGCACCCTGCCACAAAGCAAAAATGGTTCAGGAATGGTTTGAGGAGCACAACAACAAGTTTGAGGTGTTGACTTGGCCTTCAAATTCCCGAGATCTCAGTCCAATCGAGCATCTGTGGGATGTGCTGAATAAACAAGTCCGGTCCATGGAGACTCCCCCTCGCAACATGACACATAACTTAAAGGACCTGCTGCTAACATCTTGGCAGATATCACGGCACACCTTCAGGGGTCTAGTGGAGTCCATGCCACGATGGGTCAGGGCTGTTTTGGCAGCAAAAGGGAGACAACACAATATTAGCAATAGTGGTTATAATGTTATGCCTAATCGGTGTATATATATATATATATATATATATATATATATATATATATATAGGTCCTTCTCAAAAAATAGCATATTGTGATAAAAGTTCATTATTTTCCATAATGTAATGATAAAATTAAAATTTCATATATTTTAGATTCATTGCACACCAACTAAAATATTTCAGGTCTTTTATTGTTTAATACTGATGATTTTGGCATACAGCTCATGAAAACCCAATATTAATAAAAGAAAAGTGTTTTTAATGCAAAAAAGTCACCTTCAAATAATAATGTTCAGTTATGCACTTAATACTTGGTCGGGAATCCTTTTGCAGAAATGACTGCTTCAATGCGGCGTGGCATGGAGGCAATCAGCCTGTGGCACTGCTGAGGTGTTATGGAGGCCCAGGATGCTTCGATAGCGGCCTTAAGCTCATCCAGAGTGTTGGGTCTTGCATCTCTCAACTTTCTCTTCACAATATCCCACAGATTCTCTATGGGGTTCAGGTCAGGAGAGTTGGCAGGCCAATTGAGCACAGTAATACCATGGTCAGTAAACCATTTACCAGTGGTTTTGGCACTGTGAGCAGGTGCCAGGTCGTGCTGAAAAACGAAATCTTCATGTCCATAAAGCTTTTCAGCAGATGGAAGCATGAAGTGCTCCAAAATCTCCTGATAGCAAGCTGCATTGACCCTGCCCTTGATAAAACAAAGTGGACCAACACCAGCAGCTGACATGGCACCCCAGACCATCACTGACTGTGGGTACTTGACACTGGACTTCAGGCATTTTGGCATTTCCTTCTCCTCAGTCTTCCTCCAGACTCTGGCACCTTGATTTCCGAATGACATGCAAAATTTGAGCGACAGTCCAGTGCTGCTTCTCTGTAGCCCAGGTCAGGCGCTTCTGCCGCTGTTTCTGGTTCAAAAGTGGCTGGACCTGGGGAATGCGGCACCTGTAGCCCATTTCCTGCACACGTCTGTGCACGGTGGCTCTGGATGTTTCTACTCCAGACTCAGTCCACTGCTTCCTTAGGTCCCCTAAGGTCTGGAATCGGTCCTTCTCCACAATCTTCCTCAGGGTCCGGTCACCTCTTCTCGTTGTGCAGCGTTTTTTGCCACACTTTTTCCTTCCCACAGACTTCCCACTGAGGTGCCTTGATACAGCACTCTGGGAACAGCCTATTTGTTCAGAAATGTCTTTCTGTGTCTTACCCTCTCGCTTGAGGGTGTCAATGATGGCCTTCTGGACAGTAGTCAGGTCGGCAGTCTTACCCATGATTCTGGTTTTGAGTAATGAACCAGGCTGGGAGATTTTAAAAACCTCAGGAATCTTTTGAATCGTTTAGAGTTAATTAATTGATTCAGATGATTAGGTTAATAGCTCGTTTAGAATTAAATTTAAAATGTTTAAAATGTTTAATAAATAAAAAAATAAAAAATAAATAAAAAAAAAGCTCGTTTAGAGAACCTTTTCATGATATGCTAATTTTTTGAGATAGGAATTTGGGGTTTTCATGAGCTGTATGCCAAAATCATTAGTATTAAAATAATAAAAGACCTGAAATAGTTCAGCTGTGCAATGAATCTAAAATATATGACATTTTAATTTTATCATTACATTATGGAAAATAATCACAATATGCTAATTTTTTGAGAAGGACCTGTGTATATATATATATATACACGCACACGCACGCACGCACGCACGCACGCACACACACAATAATAGTAGTTTCCTTGTGGATTTCATGTCCCTTTCGCTCTCCTTTTCATCAAGTGAATATTCTTTTGGTCAGTGGACTGAGGCATGCACAGACAGATGGACCCCCATGAGGCGTATCCCACAATGCATCACCTGCTTCAACTGCTGCCTCACCCTCAGGATGTTCTCCAAGCAAATACATTTTATCTGGATAACCCTGTACTTTGTTTTTAATGGTTGTGCTTCTTTTTTTCTTGTCTTGCAGTGAAGTTGAACTCTATTTGGGTCACTGTTTGATGGTTCATTTGGTAGACCAGAAGTAGACAGCTGTCAAGAGGGTTTATTTTACACAGTGTCTGTTTTTCTGGCCTGTTTTGTTGATTTTGTCTGGGAAAAAGAAGGTTGCAAGTGAAGCATCCAACAAATTAGTGTAGTAGCACTTAATTGTCACATTGTTATTCTGTCCATATTGGCAAATCCCTTCTGAGATGATGTGCACCACCCACATGAACAGGAAAAATTTGTGACTCACTGAATCTCATGTCATATTTGGCGAGTTGTGTTCATTGTTTCATATGCTGTTTTATTATGTAAAAGCAATTTCAATATCACAATTTCCATTGCAAAAAAAGGAAGAATAAAAAACACTTTAAATCTCTCACATCTATTTGGCTACCTACCGCTAGTGCAAAATTGATTATCATAATTTTTAAAGCATGAAGTAATTAATTTTCATATATTGCCACACAAACAGGTCCAGTTCTTCAGGTGATGTCACCTTACAGCGACACCATTAGATTATTACTGGAATGATCCCTCCTGAATAACTTTAGAGTCTTAAAGGAACTGAACTGGCAACCTTTTGGTTACCAGTCCTAAATCTAAACCACTACACCAAATCCTCTGCTAAATAAATGTAACTGGCCTTTCCCCCATTGTGACTGTTTTTTTTTTCTTTTTCTGCAAGCAAAACCTGCAGGTAAAATAAGCAGCCATTTAATCCGGGTTCTACAGAGCAGCCTCCTACACAGTGACTGTCCAGGCCTATTACATCATGTCTTGGGAGAACTGCGCACATAATGGACAGAAGTGAGGAAAGAAAACAGGAAAAGCATTAATGAATGTGGTGGAAATGCTTAGTGTGGAATGGTCACATACTCACACTCCAGTGTAAATGTTATCTATCTCACTCAAATAATAGTTGTAGACTGTCACACATGCACAGATGGCATCCTGCAAAACTAACAGGAAGTCAGTGAGAAAGCAGTTTCACAATAAGTAGGATGGTACTACTTTATGTGTATGAGGCTGTGTATGGCCTTTTTTGGCCAGGCGTGTTCTTTCACAAAGCATTTGTTTGAAATCAAATGTTTATAAAAAGTGCTTTAATGTTCTTTTCTATCCCATCTTGACAGACTTTGGTCTCTGTAAGATTCTTTACCACTTTTCCTTTAGTTTTCCACATTAATAAAATAAAGTCATAGTAGTTATAATTATAGATTTTTGAGTTTTACATCCAGAAGTCCTTACCAAGCTGTACCACAGATGGACAAAAGGTTGTTTTAAATATCAGCTCTCTTGAACCTGTTGAATACCGGTTAAACCTCATCCAGTTGTCGATCTGGTCTTCATTCTGAGTTTGTCCCTGTCTCCCTTAGCAACCCACACTCTGATCTTCCTGTCTGCCACACTCTGATCTGTCTGTAGGGACTCACAAACGTATACATTTCAGCCCAACAGAGCTGTTGGTTTTTTATGAACAGGAACTGTGAGGACACGCATATGGCCTTTGAACTGCATCCAAGTAAAAAAAAAAAAAAACATGTTGGTTGGCCCTTTGAGAATAGGCTGTGTAACTTGAATGCTTTCTTAGCTACACCCAGACTACTGTTTGATCAGTCTTCAACCTGACTAATTTAGGACAAGGATTTCCATCCTTTTGCGGACATTTTGTCCCCATAATATATGGTTTACCATGACACATTTTCAAAAAAACATTACGTGAGCCCTATTCACACGGGATTTCCCTGGTGACCTCTTTCTATTTGTAATAATTGTGGTGGTCATCTTTATTCTTAAAGGGATAATTCACCCAAAAATGAAAATTAGCCCATGAGTTACTCACCCTTAAGTCATCCTAGGTGTATATGACATTCTTCTTTCAGACGAATAAAATCGGAGTTATATTAAAAAAAGCTTTATAATGGCAGTGACTTGTTGAGGTATTTTTGAAGTGCATCTATCATCATAAAACTAACTGCCAGAAGCTAGTTATTTTTATCTAAAAAGTTTTAAATATGGATATTTTTGTTACACAATAGAGTGGTGCCAAACACGTCTGGTTCACTATCTTTGTGCGGACTCTCCATAGACGTAATGGTTTTTATACCATACAAACTGTACATTCTATCCCCCTACACTGCCCCTGCCCCTAAACCTACCCATCACAGGAAACATTCTGCATTTTTACATAAAAAAACAAAAAACATTTTATGAATACATTTACATTATCAACAACTGTTGATGCCCCCTCCTTTAATGAACCATCCAGTTGGTTTTCTCCCTTTCTCCACAGGTGGTCATGTGGTATTCATAGCTACACCTACGGTATACAATTATTTCAGTCCTGCCATTTCCATCTGTATGTTCTGTAAGTAGTTCACTGAATTTGTTTGAACTGGACAGATTACAGGGCAGCACCAAAGCCGGTTTTAGTGGTCTTTTTATGGGATCTTGACTCCAGAACATCTGTTCTGAAAGGCCTAATATTACAAAATAATAACACACCCAGTATTCCCAGAGATAGACCCAATGGATTTGAGCACTGGAGGAAGCAGCTGGTTATAGGAACACTTCCTTCACTGAAACTCTATAATTTCCTCATGCACTCTCTCTGTGGCTCCATTTCTGTCTTCTCTGCCTCTTTCTTACTTTCATGTTTCCATGAATTTGTAACACCTGGAAAGGGGACATATTGATGATCAGAACTCTTTTTGCAGCATGTGCGCAGAGCTCTTGTAGTATGTACAATGAGTATGTGATGCTAAAATCCTGTATAACAGAACATATTTATGACATAAATAGGGAATATCCATCTGATCACATTGGATATTGTCTGAATACCAAAAAGCATGTTAATATAGGTTTTAAAAGAGGGTCCTTGTTTTGAAATAGGTCAGTATTTTACAATGACATGTTTTTGACATCCTGGTGTTTTTCAGATAGTATGTGATGAGTATACTAAACTCATTTCTCTCTCTCTCTCTCTCTCTCTCTCTCTCTCTCTCTCTCTCTCTCTCTCTCTCTCTCTCTCTCTCTCTCTCTCTCTCTCTCTCTCTCTCTCTCTCTCTCTCTCTCTCTCTCTCTCTCTCTCTCTCTTTCTTTCCCTACACAATATAAAAATTTAGATTTCACATCCTCACGGTTTAAGCCACAACAAAGCTTATTCTTGGCCGGTTTATCACCGTATAAACCAGAATAACCTCCACTGACTGCACTCAAAATAACTGTTGCTCGGGAGCCATGTGCTGTCAGATGCTTGAGATAATTCTTGAGACTGTTTCATGTGAGAGTGATTCACCTCAGAGTGCCGTTCTCTGTAGGTCTGTTATTGAGCCATCACTCTCAGTGCCACACCACTATCATTACTGGGAGGGGGGCAGTATGGGAAATAGCAGGGTGTGTATCCGCCTGAGCATCTGGGACACACATTAAAAAACGGGTGATTCCAATATCGGTAAGCACATGAACACACATGTAAACACTAAAACTATCAATTTATGAAAATGTTAATTTGGTTAATTAATTATATAAAACATAATGTGATAAAGAAATGTAATGATATGTACATACAGTTACATAATAGGCACAAAAATGAGCACAGCGTGTAGTTTGTCTGACAAAATAATGTCTGATGGTCTGCTATGTAGTTCCTTTAAGATTGATAATGAATTTTCTTCCTATATTGCATGTAGTAGTGTAAAAAAAGGGGCAATACAACAATTTTGGAACATTTTGGTAAGGATTTTATTTCCAGGGTTGAATCTAGTAACAAGTTCTTAGCCATAATAATATTAAAGGGATAGTTCACCCAAAAATGAAAATTCTGTCATCATTTACTCTAAACTTGTATGATTTTCTTTTTCTGAAAAAAAAAAAAGAATATGAGTAATATTACATCGGACTGATGTAATGTGGTCTAACTTGGGAGCCCAATCCCCTCTAAGTTGTAACTAAACAAATCAATGATCAATTGGCCAGTGCGAGCATGCAGAGACACAGCCACCTGAACATACAGGTATAAATATGACCGGCATTACTCATTTTATTCACGTTTTGCTGCGGAGCCGGGACAGGATCCTGCTTTTTAGCGGTGGTGCAGAGCTGTGGCAGGTGGGATGTAACATCTCAGTTCCTTCCTTCAGGGAACAGGGGTAACATTAGTAACCTAGATGTTTACATTCAGTCAGTCACATTTAACTTTAGGCTACGTCACGCTGATGTAATGGTATCAAGGGTGTAAAGATATTCAAACTGAACTGAATAAACGTGATAAACCACCCACGGTCCGAACCGCGATTGTCTCATGTCGAGCCGAACGCACCCCACCCCCTGCTGCTCCAGCCCAGCTCTCCCTTCACCTTATGCCACAAAATACTTTTCTTCCTTGACATTAGATTAAATAGTAATTAGTACACTTTTAACAACTAATAAGAGCTGTATTTTTTAAATTAAATATTACAATAATAATATTATTTACTAAAAACACTAACTTTTATCTTCCAAGTGCATGTCACGTGACTAGGGCGTATGATAATTTGAATATACTCTTGGGTTTCTATTGATACAAAGCTTAATGCTAATCGCTGAAGTAACCCTTTAACAAAAAACTGCTATTTAAGGTCTTTAACATATAGACCTTATAGGCCTATTTATTAATCAGTATAAGTTATATTCATACAATTGATTTGTTTGTTAAGTAGGCTACAGTGGGACATTACTTGTTTGTGTCATCAATTTTCATTAAATCAATTTTTTTTAAACATTATAGGAAATGGTAAAATGAGTAGAGTATTTCTGACTAGTCTACAGTGCAGACATTTATTTCATTTGAGTTTACTCAGGTATGCTAACTGCTCTTAAGAAAACGTGAAGCAAATGTATAAAGTTAAATTGTTGTTGTTATTATTAAGTTAAATGTGAATCTTGTGTTATTATTGCTGGTGCCCGCGATGAACCCTGACTCTACAGCAAACAGATCCGAACCGAACCATGGCTCCAAAACCATGACATGAACCGAACTGTGGCATAGGTGTATCGTTACACCCCTAATAGCCACTGAACTGTGTCATGAATGTCAAAGACGCAGAGGCTGGCAAGCTGTAGCGTGCTCTTTTAGCACTTCCCTCACACAGTCGTAACCTACCCAGCGCCCCATGTAAGCCTGAGGATGGTAGTCTTCCATACCAAAAGGGGACAGTCGTAGCTGCTTTATTGTGACATTTCACAAAGTAGAGTGCTTCGGATCTGAGTGTAGTGCACTTAATTGGCTCCATGGGGCCCATGAGAGACAGGCTAGGGAGGCGTGAGGAAGCAGCGCGTTCTCGAAACGCAAACTCCCCACCCATGGCGGATGAAGGGGTGGCTGAGAGTGAGGAAGTGGAACGTCACTCACTGTCAGGACAGTCCCAGTATGGCCCAGAGGTCGAGGAAACTGCTCTTTTATTGAGAAAGTGGAGAAACAGTCACCAAAAGAAACTGCAGATTCCCTACTCTGCTCTCCGCATGGTGAAGGAGCCGTGTGTTCACCATCTCCTGGTTCAGAGCAGCTCCTTCCAACCAGGAACAAATCATCCAACCGCAAGTGCTCGGGACAAAGTTGAGGGATCTACTCGAGCTGATGGCTGCTGCAGCCCAGGAAAGCATGGCCATCAACTCTGAATCCGTTTTAGTGTGAGCATCCACCCTGGAGGGAGGCAGATCAGTCTCTTCATCCTCTTCAGAGGACAAAAGCCCACTCCCCGATGCAGCGATCGCCATTTGATCCTAATCTGGAGTGCTGAATGAGATACAAGGTGCCTCACGTGAGGGACCCGCACCAACATTCGGCAACTCAACTGCACATGGCATGCTAGAGGAATGGGAGGTCTGTGGGGGCTGGCCCGATGGAGATGCTCACTTTGTAACCCTCAGATCTCTCAAACTGTTCTGAGAAGTGCTGGGTAACAGCAGAGTGGACTTGTGCCTCCGTGTTAAAGAAAGGGGACTCACAACCACAATGCCAACATGGATATGCTCTTGCAGTGAGAGTATGCACAATCCACAAAAGTTCTCTCAGCATTTTGTTTGCACAGGCATGAGAGACAGCGATCATAGCGTCAGATGAAGTCAGGAAATGACCACATCCAGAAACACACAGATGGAAAGACATCTTAAAAAAGAACACAACAACCTGGATGCAAAACACAGCTAGATGCACCTCACACCAGCAGAGAGATCCTATGACAAGCTGCTTTTAAAGCAATTAAAATAGATGTTTCGGAGATGTACTCCTGTTTTGCAATTGAAATTGCTGTTTGCTTTTTGTGAATGAAATGTACTCTTCTCTTAGAAGGGCGCTTGGAATGAGCCATCACTGTTACAACCGCTCGGCTCCAAAGCTAAAAAAAAATAGTAATGCCGGTCATATTTATACCTGTATGTCTGGGTGGGTGTGACTTTGAATGCAAATCTAACTGGGCAATGTTCATTGGCTCGTTCACTTACCACTTTGAGTTGATTGGGCCCTTAGTTGAGACCCCATTACGTCATTCTAACGTAACATTGAATGTGACTGACTAAATGAGAAGCATTCAAACAGGTTTGGAAAAACTTGAGGGTAAGTAAATTATGACATTATTCCTTTAATCTTTCATTGTATGTGTTTGTCTTTTATAACGAAAAGAAACTGTGAGAAGTGATTATATGCAGTATTTGTGAATTATTTGATAATTTATTTAATTTATCGTGTAATTAATTTGTTTGAAACATTATTTGACTGAGAGAAGCAACTTTTTTTACCTTTTAATGATCATTCATTGAACCATCTGCTTATCACTGCACATTTGGTTCTTTTTTAAACAAATGAATGGGAAGTAATTGAGTGTAACAAAACAAATCGCCTGAGAATTGCTGTTTTCATTGGGAAATGGTTGACAAAGTGACCACGGCCGTTGCAGGCAAATTGGGTAATAGTCAGCAACTGTTCAGAATTAGCCATGGTGTTGTGTATTTATTGTGGATGATTTTCCCCACCAGTCTGATTTAAAACCAGGGCTGATTTGATTGTAAATATGTTTTGACGTGTTTTGTTCTGAGACTTCTTTAGCTGTCCGCACCCCTGCCTTTTAGTATTTGATACATATGTCATGTTTTTCATTAAAGTTCCACTCCAGAGTTGCTGGGAACATGGCTATTTTAATAGATGTTCACATGCCCTTAATTAGAGATACTCCGGGGGTAATTGAATGCCCAAATGACACCTCTGGCCTATTAGAATTCATTAATGTGTTGTGATTAGCATTCACAGCGCTCCCCGGAGGCATTTGAGGAGAGATCATTTTGAAGCAGGAGGTCTGGATCATACGTTTCAATGATGTTACTGCAAAGTCTTGATTATGAGTGTCAAAACTGCATCACTTACTTGTGCAAAACCTCTTTTAACCCTGATAACCAGTGCTTTTTTAAAGCGGGTGTAATGTTTATAATCTCCTGACACTGTATAATTATATTGGAGATCAAATTTTCAGATGATTTTTTGAAGTAGGGTGGTTCAGAGTAGTCAGTTCCAGATGGTTTACTTGGTCTGATGATGAAGCATGTTAGTTTTGATCATGAACGAAATGTTTATTTGGCAGAGAAGAAGGGTTTGATGTTGATAGTAGCTCATGAAAAGCATATAAATGGCTTTGAATGTGTAGCTGGCAGCCAAAACGCCCAATAACATTCTACTGGCTTTGATTCATGGGGCGTCTGGCGTGTCACTCTTCAATTTGGACAAATTTAGCACATTCATGTGCTCCTATCAATCTACTATAAGTGCCCTGCAACTTACACTCATATGCAAGCATTTTTCATTCATTTGCAGTGTAATGGAGTATAATTTATTATTAGAATAACAATATGGGAACAATCATGTTAAGCAGGTCTGGTTGAAGAGAGTACAAATGTGAACACTTAGCAGAGCAGAATTCAGAATCAATTTTGACTATAAGTGATGGTGATTTTCTTATTAACTAAATAATAAACATATTGAAAGAAATACTGACATACTTTGGAAGTTTATTTATCAGTGATGGCAGACTAGCTCATAATACCAGAGACGGACAATAGGGAAGTATTTTTACTCTGCTTAAGTACATTTTTCTAAAGTGTCTATACTTTATCAGTGTTTTTCTTTAGTAAAAGTTTTCCAATGAAAAACACTGATAAAGTATACTTGAAAAATGTACTTGAGTAGAAAGTAAAAATATTTCACTACTGTCCGCCTCTGCATAATACTTAGCAAATAAATGAAAGAATGGACATGAGATATTGATTTAAAATGTTGTGAGAAGAAAGAGACTTTGGAATGATATAACATACATGAAACTGGCACAGCTTTGAAGGAAAACAGTTGCTTGGAACAATATAGCTGTATAATTGGCTATTTATGGGCAATTTTACAAAACAATTTGGTCATAGAATGCAGCGATCGACTAATCAAATTCAAGTATTCCATAAAGTGTGAGTTTTAGAACTTTGGCATTTAACAGCAAAGCAAAAACTTTCTTTCTTTTTTGGAACACTAAAGAAGGTATTTTGAGGATGAGTAAATAATGACACAAATTTTTTTTTTTCAGTGAACTATCCTTTTAATATTTGCCACAGGCAATAATATCGTCCTTTTGATAGTTTTGTCTTTTTGATATGTTTTGCACTCTTTTAAGTGTTCAGATAAAGAAAGGAGGCTCTTTAAAGAACAAGACTGATTGATTTCTGCAGAGAGTACTGATGATGGTCTAATTAGAGTTTTGACACAAACATTTGTGCTCATTAGGGAAAGCAATATAATCACAAAATCATTGCAGCATCAGAGATCAAACAGGACTACCAGATGATCTTACCTGCATTTGTGTACATTAAATCTTTCTAGGGTATTCTAGGGCTTGAATAAATAGTTGACTAAAAAAAATAGATTTCTTCCATTATTTACTTACCCTGTGTTATTCTAAACCCTTTCTTTCCTTTCATTTTAAGCACTGAAAAAGTAGACCATTTTAAAATTTCCACTTTTGTGTTCCACAGAAGACAGAATGTCATAGTTTTGGAACAACAAGGTGAGTAAAGGATGACAAAATTATTTATTTTAAAGCTAACCGTGTGTGTGTATATAAAAAATTTGAATCACACAATGGCTCTTGTAGAACATGCGATGTGTACAAAGTGTCTGCTCGATTCATTCTCCCAGAGCTTCAGAGACCTGCTTTTCCTCTGGGCTGTTGATTACTATTTAATACGGTATGCTGCTTAATAATAATCAGTCAAACTAGTTAACGATTCTATGGTGCAGCGAAGAGTAGACGTGTGAGAGACAAATTTACAAAAGTAATGTGCGTATTCATATACTACTGTTTTTATTCACCGTATACGTAGCTTTCACTTAGAAGAGTGGGCAAATGTGTATAAGCCTCATTAAAAAGATGATCTCCTGTAATTTGAAGGAGCTGATTTCACTGTCCTTGAGGCATGGCTAATTGAATGAACACTTGTCTGATTTTTTTTCCTCTTCTTTTTTCCTGGTTTCACCACACACAATAGCCCGTAGGCCTGCTGACCCGTTGGAAAAGGGTCAATTTTTTATTCGCACTACATTTATTGTAAAGCAGATTTCCAAGAAAATATGTATGTAGTGATCTTCCATTTGCAGATGTGCTCAGCTTTCCCCTGCTCTCTCCAATGGATTATGTGTCTTTGTACCATTAGGTTAATCCATAGGGAGTGAAGCAAAATAAAAGCAGTCCAGGGTGGCCACACACCAAATGGTTAAGGCAATGAACCGGCACCTCCACTGACTTGCAGAGTAATTGTGTGCTGGGAAACCGTTGGACTACCTAATATAGCCGCCCACTTGTACTCACAACTGCAGTACCCAAATCAATTTTACCCCATGCGATGGACATGATTTATTTCCACCAGTCTGAGCTACTCGCTGTATTGACATTCTTTGGGTTTCATTATTGTGCACCTTTCCATGAAGTAATAATTAAATGACATGGAATTTTCATCTTTGTCATTCATGATTTTAGGTATTATTCTATTGGTTAATAAAACTGACACAATTCTACACATATACTATTGTGTAAAACTATTTTTAAATGTTTTTAAAAGAAGTATCTTAAGCTCATAAAGGCTGCATGTATTTGCTCAAAAATAAGATGACTGTTTTAAATTTTTCTATTGAATTTTCAGCATCATTACTCCAGTCTTCAGTGTAGGCAGGCAGGAGGTCGAGAGGAGGTTTATGGATTTAGTAAAGGAGGACAGGAAGGTAGTCGGTCTGAGAGAAGAGGATGCAGGGGATAGGGCTAGATGGAGGCAGATGATTCGCTGTGGCGACCCCTAAAGGGAACAGCCGAAAAAATGATGTCATCAATGTGTGTCATCAATGTGTGACCCGGAAGTATTTAAGGGCGCCTTGCAAATATGACATTCAGATTATCGTCTGAAGGGACTGTTTGGTAAGCAGTCCCTGAGGCATGGTAAAGAGACAAAGAGAGTGTCTCGTTCCCTGTTCTCAGGGAACATAGGTTACAAATGTAACTTGAGGCGTTCCCTTTCGGAGGGAACTCGCAATGCGTCCTATGAATGCTTTGGGGAACAATATATACCCATGCCGCCATGCTAAGGGAAGTGCATGCCAGTGGCAGCGACAACTGTCAGAACCAGCAAATTCAACTGAACTGCCAGAGCCACTCTCCCTCGAGTCACACGAGGCTGTCAGTGACGGCATTCACTACGATCATAGCCAGAGCTAGCCTCAAGAGGAAACCTTCATACATGAACCTTTACATGAAGTCCTACCTAGGCATGTGCCGGTATCAATTTTTCATGTTGCGATTAATTGCTGAAGCTTTTATCACGGTATACGGTATTATCACGATATTGAAATAAGTTGCAAAAAAAGTGTTGTAATAGTATAACAGGTTTAAGAACTCTTTTTGTAATAACAAAAATAACTCTGAATGTTTAAATACAATAATACAATGCACCAAAAATATATAAATGTTAAATTTTAATTGCAAAAGAATTAGGCTATAAAGAACAACAGGTAACATTAACTGAGATTGAGCAATAGCTACATTTGTTACAGAAAGTTTTTTTTAAAGTTAGTTAAGAAAAACAACTGTTTGGTAGGCTAATAATGTATTAACATGTTAACTAATGAAGCCTTATGTCTCAAAGTTTTACTAAACAATAACAAATAATCAGAAAATGTCTAATCATTAGGGCATGCTGTAGTCCAAATTTAAAATATAAAAATTTTTAAGTTTGAAAATAAATAGCCTGTTAAGTCTTTAAGTATTAAGTATTTGGTGCTGTGATGAACAACGTTGAAATTACTAAAAATGAATGGCTGTTTCGAGCATTTAAAAAGCGCAATTGCTTTGTTTGTGGGGTTTCCGGGGTAACCGCTGCATTCTGCAGTTCCATCAGCGCCCTCTGCTGTCATTGAAAGTGCACTTCATTCAGCGTGTGCGTCTCCTTCACTCGTTCAGCCACGTGCTTCTCATGCACTTAGGGCTTATTTACATCTGAGCGCGTGTCCCTTTGACGCAGAATACAGTGGTGTTGAGCATTTTATACAGTTGATGGGCAAAGTATTCTTTAATGCATTATAAAATAATTTATTTGTTAATAAATTATTATTTACGGTATTTCGAAGTGCCCACGATAACAATATTGTGCATATTCATTATCGTGATATATCGCATTACCGAATATCGGCACATGTCTAGTCCTACCAGGGCCGCTCAAATGCCTGGAACAAAAACTTCAACAGAAGGGATCCCTTTAAGAGAATTTGGCTAGGGAATAGGCTGAGTACTCACAAGCGACCCTCAGTGAGGGGAGCACCGAGTCTGACCTGGTTGGTAGACCAGGCTGTAGGCTAGATACCGAGAGGTTCCCTTCTGGAGGGAACCAGTAGCCTAAAAGGACCACTTTTGTCATGCTAGGTTGGAGCCCTCAGTGTTGATGCCCACCCTGATGCGAGATAGTTTGCGAATGTACCTTAATTCGAGAAGCGCTTCAAACAGAACTAAATATCATGTTCGCAAGGCACCCTTATATACTTCCGGGTCGCACATCGATTACATCATGGGCTGTCGCCAGTCAATAGGGTTGCTGTGATTCGATTGTAGTTTCAGACACCTGTCATGCTGAGACGTTCCCCAAAGTGTTCTAGGACGCAATGCAAGTTCCCTTTCAAAGGGAACCTATTGTTATCAATGTTAAAAATAGTTGTGCCATTTAATATTTTTGTGGAAACTATGGATAATCTTTCTATGGATTCTTTGATAGCAATTTAATGTCATTGCTGAATAAAATTATTAATTACTCATAGAATAACATTCTACTAACCCCAAATATTTCTTGTTGAGTAGATTTTATTTAGAATTAAAATAAGTCTGAATGCAGTCATACCCATTATAGTCGTTGAGCCAAAAATGTAATTCTGTTATAATTTATTACTTAATTTAATAAATTATGTTTAAGCTAACTTATGTCCTCGTTGGAGCTTTCGTGTGGATAAAAACAAATGTTTGTCTCAGGGACAGACTTAATTTTACAGCTATTTAAGTAATATATTTGGTGGGTTGCCAGGGACATTTAAAATATAAAACATAAAATATAAAGACTGCTAGAAGCTTACAACACTTGAACACAACAAGTGTGTTCTTAATAAACCTTTTAAAAAAAACTTTCTTCACGTTACTCCATCACCGAGTTCACAGAATTTCTTTTTATTCTAAACCTTGTGCTGCTTTGCCGACTAGCATCATTGTTAGTCAGACACAACTTTCTTTGCAGCTAAGTGTGTTTGCTTTTTCAGTTTCATACAGCAAAGGCAGAACAAGGACACAAACTTCATGTTTTATCATTTTATTGTGGGTATGTACTGATTGCCACAAAATCAACACTAGCCAAGTACCTTGCCCCACTCGTGTCGTGATTCTGTGAATTTCTCTCTGTCGTTTTGTCTGTGTGGATATATTTGTACACTAACATTGTACACAAGGATTATGTTTCAAGTCTTCAGTAGCCATACAGTATAAGCTTGTGTAAGGAGTATACTGACATTTCAGACCTTATTTACGAATAATCTTCTCTGCAGAATCTGAAAGGTCAGTTGTGATTAAATTTATATGGAAAAAATGGTTCTGTCATGACAACTGTGTTTGGCATGGTAATGGGTATGACAATGTCGATTGATATATTTGGTCTTGGTGGAATTGATCCGCTACACTGCTGTTGCTGCTGCTGTTGGTTATTGAGAAAGTAAGACATGAAGCTACTGTACATTTTAGCATACATGAATTACCTGTAGCAGATCTATACAGGTGGAGCTGGGGAAGGTGGCGGGTTTCTGAAAGTGCACTGCACTGCTAAGGTTGAGCATGCAAGCTCATTGGCTACTGATACAGCAGGAACCAATCAGCTGTGCCCTATAGAGAATAATGGGATAGCAAGCTGGTGAAGTTAAGGACCTATTAGCCTGTGCCACCTATAGAGTTTTATGATAGAACTTTATATTTTTCATTTTGACTAAAATTTTGACTTCAAATGTGTTAAATGTACACTTTGAAATGCAATCAACAGTACAGTCAGTACAATTTGCTCAGACCACCTTGACCAGACCCAGTGTTATGTGTTGTGCGTGCACTACAGCAGCTTTGCAAAAACCCAGAAACACTGAAGTTTTCAGCTGCCAGAAGAGAATAATGGGGCATAATAGACACCTCACCTCGCTATATCAGTGTTATGAAGAGAAAAGAGAGACGGCTGTCTGCTTTAAGTGTTTTTGGCAGCTTAACTGATAGTAATGAAACATAAACGCCAGCCATAATAACTGTCACTTTTACTTAGTGGGCCTCTGAAGGGAATAAAAAGAAAAAAAAAAAGCACAGACTGAAACTCTGTTCTGTACTCTATACTTTATACGAATGACATAATTCCCATTTAAGGATGTCTGTGTGAGGGAAAGAAGCCAAACTTTGACATGATAATAACTTAGCTTGTTGTACTTGTACTGTGTCTGTAACCTAGAAAGCTATTGCTTCTTAAGGGAATAGTGGAAACCCGTTAGCTGGATTTGATACTGACAATGGATGAATCTCTTGAACATGATAACAGACATTTTACACAGCTAATCCCTATGCTTCAATTTGGGCAAAATGCTAATGAAAAAAAAATAATAAATAAATACAGAAGTATTTTATCATTTAAATTATACAATAATGTTGTAATTTAAATGAATACATTTAATAAAT
Source organism: Gobiocypris rarus (assembly GCA_023029165.1). Classification (NCBI taxonomy): domain Eukaryota; kingdom Metazoa; phylum Chordata; class Actinopteri; order Cypriniformes; family Gobionidae; genus Gobiocypris; species Gobiocypris rarus. Next base: position 21,971,703 of record CM040932.1, read on the forward strand.
AAATAAATAATATAATTATATTTATTTGTATTTATTTGTATACTTAACGTTAAAGCTACACTTTGTGATATTTTCCCCCAACTAGCAGTGAAAAGTTATATGACCATCCAGTGAATATTAGTTTCTGTTCCTCTCAATTCCGATTTCGTTTGAACTCCTACGGTGGCTGATTTAGTCCAAGATTAACATGGCTTCTAGTTCGACCTCGTCCATGAGTGTTCCTTCAAGTAATGAGGTTACATTAGAAAACTATTATAATTTGCAGTTATTTAATTTGTCAGTTAACATGTAGGTTATGACATCTATGTAAAATGAATAATAGTTTTACGTTTTCGTTATTTTTTTACCATTTCATTGCTAACATCAGCTATCAGATTCCCAGATGAATGCAAGCTAATCTTAGTAAAGTAACTTTTATCAGTGCTATCGTTATTCTGTTTATTGTATGACATCACAGTCTCAAGCAATCCCCCTCTTCACATTCGACACGGTGCCATCAAGTGTTGAAAGGCGAAGCTTGAATTTACGGGTATGTCCCTCTTTGGCTAATGTACTTTCAAGATGGAGGGGCAACATGGCGACCGGCATTCAAACCCCTCACCCGTATGTATTTTCAATGGCATATTATAAATTTACCAGATTACTTGAAAGAAGTAAATATACATTAATGAGCACATATATTTTTGAAAGAACTAAGTGTTTTTAGCTAAGAATAAACTAAAAACGTTACACAGTGTAGCTTTAATATTTTTAATATTAGAAATAAATAACAGTGTGTGTTTAAATGACAAATAATATAAATGTAATATATATATAATATGTATGTATTATTGTAAATATATTAGAAATTAGAATTTAATCTTTTTTTGTTTTCTAGTGCCCTGCTGGCTTTTAAACTGGCTTAAGTGATGACGTTTTGCTTGTGAACGTCTTGCCAGGCTTGGCTAGCAGAAAATTCATCATGGTGTTTTCAGCAGTATTATTGGAAAGAAAAAGCGATAACAAACACTAATCATTTCACGCTTGTAGCTTACATTATATAGGTGTCACGTCTTCCGAACTGATTCTAAACCCTTGAATACTGACAAGCGGCCGCTGAAGATGGAGTGTGCACCGCTGATGTCTCTCTCTTGAGCTGAGGAAATCCCCAATCTCAGGCATGGCTTTCAGCAGCAGTGCTGCTTTCCTCTCCATCTTGCTGTTGTTGCTTGTGCAGAAGAGTTATTGGAATACAGCTTTTTAGGAATAACAAGTGACTATGCAGCATTTTATGTCTAGATGATTGCACGTTCTGGACAACAGTGATGACTTGGTAATAATTTGATGTAAATATACAGTTTGTACAGATGGACGGTCTCAGTGAATCCTTCAAAAATTGCAGTTTTGGCATATTTTTTGGCACGTGTATGCGCTCCTGAGGAGCCCTGCCCTTGTAGTGCTGCTCATGCTCCAAACCTCTGCCCAGTAACTTTGAGCCTGCTGGGCAATAGACCGCTGTGTCTGGCATCAATTATGGCCGAGATGCGACTTCCAGGAATTTGCAGTCATTTCTGCTCACTGCAGATCATTCCGTACTCTATCTGGTTTAAAGGTTGCACACAATTGTAATGATTATTTGAGGAAACCCAACCATTAGACCGGTACACTTGGTGAAGATGAATCTGCTTTTAAACAAATCCACTCAGTGATCCGGTTTCTACAATGCTTAAAATCAGTTAATAATGGATGTCAGTTAAAAATGCCCTCCTTAGAGCTAAATTAGCTCTCCTAAGACAAGCATTTTATTTGCTAATAAAATTATTAAACACGCACATGCAAACTATGCATGTCCTGTTTAGTGTCTGCACAGTTCTCCCTGACACTGGCCATAGAAAGGATGAGAGGATGGTCTTTATTCATGTTTATACTGGAAGATGTGTGTCAGATATGCCCAAACAAGTGATATATAAATCAAATTATTTATACAAATAAATACTCACTCACAGGTTCTCTTTCTCAATCATGTGTTGTCTTAACACTGCCAAGTGCAGTTTACCTGATCTTCTGAGAAAAGCAGAAATTACCTCAGCTATGCGTGTCAAGAACAAGACAGAAGCGAGGATCCAAATACAAGTGAAATAACAGTTTATTAAACTAAACAGAAAACGATAGCAAACAGAGCTGTCCAATGTTTCTGACACAGGATAAGTCCTTGGTAGACCTTGGTAGCAAGGTAACTGCAACGGACTGGAGAGCAGAAAAATGAAGATCCCAAACTGGAAAGGCCACCAGCACAGTAATAGTACAAACACAATAATCCAAACACAGCAGGACAAAAACATGGGGAAACTGGTGAAACAACAATACACAAATACCGGAACGATCTGACACTTAACATTAATCATATTGGGTCTTTGGTGTTAGCTGTACACCCTGGTATCAATGCGGAGCACATCTTAAACTTAGGAGTTGTAGGTCAACTTAAAATTAAGGTAGATTAATCAAGCTCATACGGTCTCATTCGGTCTATTAGCGCAATTAGTTTGTGTGCAAGAATCACCTGCTCATGTCCTGTGAGTGTCAGCAAACAGACAGATAAGAGAGGTGCTAGTGCATGTGAAAGGCGACGTGGTGTCACATTTGAATAAATGAAATATTGATGCCATCAGTCAATTCAAATTCACCATCGGGGATCTTGGGAACACATTAGAGTGTTGCTAATAAGATAATTTCCATTTAATGCCATCACTCAAAAGAAAAAGGGCAGTTGCAGTCTCTTGTGATTGGATCGTAGACATGGGTAACAAGGGCAGTATTCATGCCACAATTTGAGAGTATTCTTTGCACAAAGGTGTGTAAGATGGCATCGGAATGCTTTGTCCAGGGACTTACAAACTTTTTAAACAAACCCACAAACTTTGACGACCACCAGTGCTTTCAAGCACACTCTACTTCCATGCCACCCCATGAGTGGGATCTTTGGAAATGGTTTTTACTTTGAAACTTCCAACAAATTTTAAGTGTTAACAACACTTATGGAGGACAAAGAAGACAGTATGTGATGGAGGAACAAGAGCATATTTTATGCAAGAGTCGAGTGCAAAGTGCACTGTGACCCTGAAACAGCATTAAACTGCAGCTCCATGCTGATTACCTCCCTTCCTCGCTGTCTCAAACACGCAAGCAACAATAAATCACCCCCCTCAGCAGCCCAAGCTAGCTCACAACCGCCTGGGCTCTGTCTGCTACAGCAATATTAGCCTGGTAATTGAAGCACTTCTACTGCGTTCACTACATTACAGAGTTTTTGGCCACTCAAATGTTTGGCAGTGGCTTGTCGAGTGAAACCATTGGCTTGTTAGCACAGTTAGCTAGATGATTTCCAGTTAGCCAAGTGGACATGTTTGCAGCTTTGCTAATTACTTTGCTAATATACTTTATTAATCATTCTGGCTTTGTTTTGAAAGGCAGCATACAGGAAAAAACGGTATGTTCATTTACTGCATTCTCTCTAAAAAATAAAAAATAAATAAATAGAAAACTCACTACCTGTGTTACATTTCTCCTCCTGTCATTCCAATTCAAATTCCAACTGATTAATTAAACTGAAGCCCATTCTTTAATTCTGAATTTTTCCCAGCCTTGGTGACCTCTAAAAGTACCTAAAAATAGTAAAATTATTGTCATGTTGTATTTTGATTAAGTGGCATTTTTAGCCCATAATTAGAAATAACTAGAAAAGCCACCTATCTCAGAATATAACCAAGGATAGGATCACCTAGGATCAAATATGAAAACTTTGCGTTAAGAGCCAAGATTAAGTGTGAAGCATCCACCACATCTGACTGGACATGTTTGTTGCTTACTGTAGATGTGAATTTTAAATGGATGAACAAGTGGCCTTGTGTTTTTTATTGTAAATCAGCTCAGGTAAAAGTATAATTTATTCCTGGAATTCCAAGTATATTCAAATTGAGCATATGGATAGTGTATTTACAGTTTTGCATTACCATAATTTTTGCAATAAATGCATTTACAAAACGAGGTGCTTGAGAAATATGTGATGTATTCGTTTAGATAGCACAAGATACATGTTTTGCTCAAGATGATTTTTGCCCCTTTATAAATCAAATCAGTTGTCCCATGTAGCAGCTGTCAGAGTTGCTTGTGTTTTTTTTTTTTCAGTGCACAGCACAGGTTATTTTTAATGAACATATGAGATTACCAGCTGTGAAAATCTGAGAGCCATCAACACTTCCGTGCGAGTCACAGTGTTATTTTAAGAGGTCTAGTTTTCATGTCTGTAATCACAGAACAGTTTCACCCAAGGCATGGTGTCGAATCCATTAGCATCGGTTACAACTGCTAGGTGGGGACATTGACAGAGTTGAATGGTGTTTGTGTGACTTGCGTTGGCTTTCACACTGGTGGCAATGGTGAGTAAACCTTCCCAACACAAAGCTTACAGCAGCTGTGAATCATTGTTAAAGACTAGCTCACAGTCAACACAAATGTGTGTTTTCCTTGCTCTGTTTTTCTCACCCACTACCTCACCATGTCTCTTGCTCTTTCAGTTAGTGTCACCTTTTCTTCACAGTGACCCACTGCATCAATGTCTGGCACATTATTCCTGTTGAATGTTGTACATTTGGCCTACAGATCCTTTCTCATCATACACGCACACACTGCAGCTGTTTGCAGACCAATCACTAACCCTGTCATTATTAATGAGAGAAAATGATGGCATTAATTTTTAAGCAGTATCACTAGCAAGTCACAATGTCCTCTTCTGTACGTGTGCATCTCTGCGCTTGTTTAAAGATGTGCTACCCTCATATATAGGAAAAATGAAATAAATATAGGATAATGTTTAAAATGTAATTTGTAACTTTGTGTTCAATAGCATATTAGCATATTAGTTACTGTGGTTCTGAAAATAGTAATTTATACAATATAGGCCTATATTTTACATGTATTGTATGGAGTACTGAAATGTTGGGCATCATGACTAGAAATAAAAATTCTTGTGGCTCTGATTCCTCCTATCAGAGTATTATTATAAACAAATATGTGTAATAACAAAAATGCAATTCCATTTACAAATTATGAGAATTTCAACTTGTTAATGCAATAATGAGCCTTAATTAATACACTGATCAGGCATAACGTTATGACCTAACTATTGTCACTGTCTAACAATATTCCTAATATTGTGTTAGCCCCCCTTTTGTTGCCAAAACAGCCCTGACCTGTCGAGGCACTGACTCCACTAGACCCCTGAAGGTGTATCTGGCACCAAGATGTTAGCAGCAGATCCTTTAAGTCCTGTAAGTTGCGAGGTTGGGCCTTTATGGTTCTGACTTTTTTGTTCAGCACATCCCACAGATGCTGGATTGGACTGATATCTGGGGAATTTTGAAGCCAAGTCATTACCTCAAACTTGTTGTTGTGCTCCTCAAACCATTCCTGAACCATTTTTGCTTTGTGGCAGGGCACATTATCCTGCTGAAAGAGGCCACAGGCACCAGAGAATACCGTTTCCATGGGTGTACATGGTCAGTAACAATGCTTAGGAAGGTGGTACGTGTCAAAGTAACATCCACATGGATGGTAGGACCCAAGGTTTCCCAGCAGAACATTGCTCAAAGCATCACACTGCCTCTGCTGGCTTGCCTTCTTCATAGTATATCCTGGGGCGATGTGTTCCCCAGGTAAGTGATTTACACGCACCTGGCCATCCATGTGATGTAAAAGAAAATGTGATTCATCAGACTAGGCCACCTTCTTCCATTGCTCCGTGGTCCAATTCTGATGCTCATGTGCCCACTGTTAGCACTTTCGGGGTGGACAGGAGTCAGCATGGGATGCACCTCCATACGCAAAAAACTGCATTGCACAGTGTATTCTGACTCCTTTCAGTCAGAACCAGCATTAACGTCTTGAGCAATTTGAGCTTCAGTAGCTCGTCTGTTTGATTGGGACACAAGGCCGGTGGTGAACCCTGTCGTTGGTTCACCACTGTTATTTCCTTGGACCACTTTTGATAGATACTGACCATTGCAGACCGGGAACATCCCTGCAGTTTTGAAATTGCTCTGACCCAGTTAATTCGTTTAGCCATCACATTTTGGCCCTTGTCAAACTCGCTCAATTTCTTACACTTGCCCATTTTTCCTGCTTCTAACACATCATCTTTGAGGACAAAATGTTCACTTTCTGCCAAATATATCCCACCCACTAACAGGTGCTGTGATGAAGAGACAATCAGTGTTATTCACCTCACCTGTCATAATGTTATGCCTGATCAGTGTATATTTTAATTAATATTGTATTCATAATTTTTTTTATAAAATACTACTGACAAAATGCACATAATGTTTATCTTGAACTACACATTGTTATATGACCAACCAGTCAGTAACTAAACTCTTATAAGTCTTGGTTGTTTGTAAGCTGTGTTTGATTCACAAAATCTAAGAATCTATTCATAGAAGTCATTTCTTTGGGAATCGGATTGCAGTGGCCTCACTGTCAGTTACATACTGTAGAAGATTTAGTAGCGGTGTTGCTGTTGCTGAACCACTGAATATCTAACAAAAATTTGTTTTAATAATGTTCCCATTAAGATATGAAAACATTGTTTCTGCTTGTTCTTTGAACGTTCAAAAATGTCGAGTTTAAAAATGTTTAAAAACGTTTTTTCTTAGTTATATGAACATGTGTTAGGTATAAGTTATTTTAGCATTTTGCAAACACTATAGGAACATTCATTTAAAATGTTCTCTTAACATTCTGAAACTATTAGTAACATAAAAAAAAAAACTCAATCCCATGAGTGATGTATAAATAATGTTTTTTTATATTAAAATTTTGAGAAAATTATTAAAGACCAGATAACTCTGAATGAGCATTATATTAATGTTACTGGAAAAATGTTTGTGAAAACCTTGAGAGAACGTTCCTGGAATGTTCCCTGTTAGCTCGGTAAGCAGTCAATTCTTGTAGCTTTATTATTATTATTAATTATTATTATTATTATTATTATTATTATTATTATTTAAATAGAACTGGTTTTGCATAAGAACCGGTTCACAGTTCACAGTTCACAGTCTTGTTGATGCACATTGTGTGTATTGAATTAGTTCAGTGTGTGCTGTCAGGATGTGAGTGTTTGTATTTCTTGATGATGCCACGAGCATGTGCTCTATAAATCACATCGTCCCACACACACATTTAGAGATTAAAAGGCCTCAAGGGCTCCGGGCACACTCTCTCACACACACATGTTCACATGCAGAGACCAAAAGGCAATTTTCACCAGCATCGTAGTGAGACCCACTTCATTAAAATTGGATAGAGAATGGCGGGCCAGTGCCTTCAGAACAAGAGGAGCGAGAAGGTGAGGGAAAAGGAAAAAGGAAAAGAGAGAGCATAATCTTTTTTTTTTCAGCCTCCTCTTTCTTTACACCCTTCCCTTGCCGTCCGTATCGTTCTGTCAAGAATAGCAGGGGAAAAGGAAACTATCTCATTACTTGTCGTTCCTAGGGCGATGCGCTTTGGCTTCTGGGTTGAAGCTTTAGAGCTTGAATTAGCACATGCTCGCTACGTGGCTGGTTTAATTGTGTTGCTGGTGTGGCAACAGAGGAATCGTATTGTCAGAACAAACGCGTGAGATGTGTGTTTGCTGTCTCCGTCTGCTGCACTTTGCTGCTTTGCTGTTTATGTTGTGCTGTGTCTAATGACACTCATTTGAAGCATGCACTTCATGTAGACCTTAGCAAACTCCTGTAGTGCTTGACCTGACTATGCTATGTGAGATGAGGGGACTTGCCATTTAAAGGTTTCTAATTCTATTGACATTGTAAGATTATTCTCCCATAATGGAGAACTGTTTTTAAGTAAATAATGGAGAACTGTTTTTAAGTAAATGTAATGAGGTCTCAATACCTGAAGTAGAAATGTAAATGGAGAGGTTATGTAATAGTGTGTGTGTTTGTTTTTGCCAAAGAAACCTGAATATATATATATACAGGTCCTTCTAAAAAAATTAGCATATTGTGATAAAAGTTCATTATTTTCCATAATGTAATGATAAAATTAAAATTTCATTGCACACCAACTGAAATATTTCAGGTCTTTTATTGTCTTAATACTGATGATTTTGGCATACAGCTCATGAAAACCCAAAATTCCTTTCTCAAAAAATTAGCATATCATGAAAAGGTTCTCTAAACGAGCAATTAACCTAATCATATGAATCAACTAATTAACTCCAAAAACCTGCAAAAGATTCCTGAGGCTTTTAAAAACTCCCAGCCTGGTTCATTACTCAAAACCGCAATCATGGGTAAGACTGCTGACCTGACTGCTGTCCAGAAGGCCATCATTGACACCCTTAAGCAAGAGGGTAAGACACAGAAAGAAATTTCTGAACGAATAGGCTGTTCCCAGAGTGCTGTATCAAGGCACCTCAGTGGGAAGTCTGTGGGAAAGAAAAAGTGTGGCAAAAAACGCTGCACAACGAGAAGAGGTGACTGGACCCTGAGGAAGATTGTGGAGAAGGACCGATTCCAGACCTTGGGGGACCTGCGGAAGCAGTGGACTGAGTCTGGAGTAGAAACATCCAGAGCCACCTTGCACAAGCGTGTGCAGGAAATGGGCTACAGGTGCCGCATTCCCCAGGTGAAGCCACTTTTGAACCAGAAACAGCGGCAGCGCCTGACCTGGGCTACAGAGAAGCAGCACTGGACTGTCGCTCAAATTGTGCATGTCATTCGGAAATCAAGGTGCCAGAGTCTGGAGGAAGACTGGGGAGAAGGAAATGCCAAAATGCCTGAAGTCCAGTGTCAAGTACCCACAGTCAGTGATGGTCTGGGGTGCCATGTCAGCTGCTGGTGTTGGTCCACTGTGTTTTATCAAGGGAAGAGTCAATGCAGCTAGCTATCAGGAGATTTTGGAGCACTTCATGCTTCCATCTGCTGAAAAGCTTTATGGACATGGAGATTTTGTTTTTCACCACGACCTGGCATCTGCTCACAGTGCCAAAACCACTGGTAAATGGTTTACTGACCATGGTATTACTGTGCTCAATTGGCCTACCAAATCTCCTGACCTGAACCCCATAGAGAATCTGTGGGATATTGTGAAGAGAAAGTTGAGAGACGCAAGACCCAACACTCTGGATGAGCTTAAGGCCGCTATCGAAGCATCCTGGGCCTCCATAACACCTCAGCAGTGCCACAGGCTGATTGCCTCCATGCCACGCCGCATTGAAGCAGTCATTTTTTATTTCTATCTTCTATTCTATATATAAGTGTTGAGTACATAACTGAACAATTATTTGAAGGTTGACTTTTTTTGTATTAAAAACACTTTTCTTTTATTGGTCGGATAAAATATGCTAATTTATATATATATATATATATATATATATATATATATATATATATATATATATATATATATATATATATATATATATATATATATATATATATATATATATTATATGTATATGTATACATACATACACACTCACCTAAAGGATTATTAGGAACACCATTCTATTATTTTGACCACCTTTCGCCTTCAGAACTACTGTAATTCTTCGTGGCATTGATTCAACAAGGTGCTGAAAGCATTCTTTAGAAATGTTGGCCCATATTGATAGGATAGCATCTTGTAGTTGATGGAGATTTGTGGGATGCAAATCCAGGGTGATTGTCAACAGGTGATTGTAATTATGATTTGGTACAAAAGCAGCATCCAAGAAAGGTCTAATGCTTTAGGAGCAAAGATGGGCCTTGGATCGCCAGTTTGCCAACAAATACGTGAGAAAATTATTGAAATGTTTAAAAACAATGTTCCTCAAAGAAAGAAAGGAAGAGATTTGGATATTTTACATTGAACAGTGCATAACATAATTAAAAGATTCAAGGAATCTGGAGGAATTTCAGTGCGTAAAGGACAAGGGCGCAAGCCTAAGCTGAACAACCGTGATCTCCGATCCCTCAGGCGGCACTGCATCAAGAATCGTCATTCATCTATAAGCGATATCACCACATGGGCTCAGAACTACTTTGGCAAACCTTTGTCAAGTACCACAATACGTAGTTACATCTTCAAATGCCAGTTAAAACTGTACTGTGCCAAAAGGAAGCCCTATGTTAACTGTGTCCAGAAGCGGACCATCACACAGTGGAAACGTGTACTGTGGTCAGATGAATCAGTATTTCAGGTATTTTTTGGGAGGAATGAACGCCTTGTGCTCCGGACCAAAGAAGAAAAGGATCATCCAGACTGTTACCAGCAGCAAGTCCAAAAGCCAGGGTCTGTCATGGTATGGGGTTGTGTCAGTGCCCATGGCAAAGGTAACTCACACTTCTGTGAAGGCACCATTAATGCTGAAAAATACATAGAGATTTTGGAGCATAATATGCTGCCTTCAAGAAGACATCTTTTCCAGGGACGTCCATGGATATTTCAACAAGACCTGAAACCTGAAACACTTCATCACTTGGTGTCTTCAGTCCCTAAACGTCTTTTAAGTGTTGTGAAAAGGAATGGCAACACAACTTTTTCTCATTTGGGGTTGTAGTACAGTGAACTCATTGTCATGTTCAAGAAACCAATTTGAAATGATTCGAGCTTTGTGACACGGTGCATTATCCTGCTGGAAGTAGCCATCAGAGGATGGGTACATGGTGGTCATAAAGTGATGGACATGGTCAGAAACAATGCTCAGGTAGGCCGTGGCATTTAAACGATTCTCAATTGGCACTAAGAGGCCTAAAGTGTGCCAAGAAAACATCCCCCACACCATTACACCATCACCACTAGCCTGCACAGTGGTAACAAGGCATGAGTGCTAGTTGACATTTGCCTTTAATCCTTTGGTGTCTTCAAGCACAGCTTTTTGGCGAGACGCAGCCAAAGATAGTACAGTCAGCTTTTATTGCCACTAGTTTTTTGATGTCGGCTTGGTGTGTAGGTTTGGAGATAGAATATACAGTGTGTACAGTATAAAAATCATTATGTCCATGTAGTCCCCATAAAACATGAAAACCCTGTATGTATGTGTGTGTGTGTGTGTGTGTGTGTGTGTGTGTGTGGACTGGTAATCCCTACGGTATGGGGACAAAATGTCCCCACAAAGATGGCAATATCCAAATTTTTGTCCTTGTGGGGACATTTTTTTGGTCCCCATGAGGAAAACATCTTATAAATCACTAAGTGATGTTTTTGAAAAGTAAAAATGCAGCATGTCTCCCGTGATGGGTAGGTTTAGGGGCAGGGGCAGTGTAGGGGGATAGAAAATACGGTTTGTACAGTATAAAATGCATTACGCCTATGGAATGTCCCCATAAAACATGGAAACACAACATGTGTGTGTGTGTGTGTGTGTGTGTGTGTGTGTTTAAGGGGTTGGTAACATTCGTATCCTCACAGTGGCTGCATTTATTTGATCAAAAATAGAATAAAAACAGTAATATTGGAAAAATGTTGTGATGATAATTTGGTGCTCAGGAAACATTTCTTATTATTATCAGTGTTGAACACTGCTTAATATTTTTGTAGAAATTCTTTTTCCAGAATTCTTTGATAAATAAAAGTTTCAAAAGAACAACATAACTTGAAATATAAATGTATTGTAAAGGGGTCTTTATTGTCACTTTTGCTCAACTGAGTGCATCCTTAATAAATAAACTAGGGCTGCCACTATTAACGCAATTAATGCATGCAATTAATTTAAAGTCCTTAATTTGTTAAAATAATTTAACGCAATTAACGCAAATAAATGACAGAAGTAGGCTATGTGAAGCTGCATCATTAACATACTTTTCGTCAAGCAGTTAGATGATCTTAGAAGTCGGGAGTTTATCACAATCACACTGAGCATCTACAAGCGTCTGTAATCCTGGTAGGAAGAAATTCCCATTCTAACACTTTAACCCGATTCTGCTTCTCTGTTTGTGATCAGGCCATTTTATACCTTTAAACTCCTGGGAAAGTTTTCAGTGATCCAGTAATCGAATTCATTCAAACAGTCCAAAGCAGCGCTAATTTAAAGAAGGCCAGGCTGATTACAGCAGAGATATCAGAGAGAAAAGAGCATAAATAGAGCATAGATCAGAGTATAAATAGAGAATAAAGCAATCACATTGCTTTAAAACACAAGCTCTGTCTTATTCTGCGATTGTTTCTAAAGAGCGCAATTCAGGAGTCGTACAGTAACCACGTGGGTGTCTGTTATATTGATGCACAAAGAACAAACTGTGTATGTGCGTGCTCTCGATCACTGATAACACGCTGCATTCGTCTACAGACCATAGAATGTAAAAAAAAAACAGACACATCTCAGTACATTTGCGTTGTTCCATGCATGCACTCAGGAAGGATAATGTTTGATTTGTCATGTGAACATTGTTGTGTTTAGGAACCATAGGTTTATGCAGTCAAGGCAAAGCGGTTGATTTAAATGGTAAATGGACTGCATTTATATAGCGCTTTTAACAGACCAATGGCCATCCAAAGCGCTTTACACATTGCCTCACATTCACCCATTCACTCACTCTTTCATACACCGACGGCGGTGTCAACCATGCAAGGCGCCATCCAGCTCGTCGGGAGCAGCTGGGGTTAGGTGTCTTGCTCATGGACACCTCGACACTTGGTCAGGTGGAACCGGGGATCGAACCACCAACCTTCCGGTTTGCAGACAATCTACATGAACCACTGAGCCACTGCCGCCCCTGAAGGACTTTTTTTGCCGTCTTCGTGTGGTCCTGTTCAGTATCGCAGCTCGATTCGCCGATTAATCGTGATTAATCACACAACAAAAGTGATTAAACGTGATTACAAAGAATAATCGATTGACAGCCCTAAAATTAACATATTAATTTATTTTCTTACTGACCTCAAGGGATGCATCAAAGAAGAAAAAACAATAAGCTCAACTTTTCAGATTTTGTCTTATCGAAGCGAAATCCTGTCTTGGTTGTAAACGTTATCATTACATGTACAGAGTACAAGTATAGTAGCTGCTCTCATGCACAAGCTTTGTAGAATCATGATGAGTGATGATTCACTCTCAGTACACTACTCTTCCTTTGAACTGCTACAAACTAGGTTACAGAGACAAGAGTGGTCAACACTACCCCAGTATTAGAGTGACATGGGACAGGCAGGAACTGGCCCGGTGGTTTTCTTGACAAAGTACAGTAATTTGATTTGTTTATTGTCCGATGCTGTTACGGCTTGATCATTTATTTATCACAGGTCTTAAGTGAAACTCACTCTCTCTCTCTCTCTCTCTCTCTCTCTCTCTCTCTCTCTCTCTCTCTCTCTCACTGATCTGTGCCGTTGGATTAGAGGACATTACCTGTGCAGTGAAATGAGGAGAATTAAATAACACTCAGTGTCGTGTTCAGATTGGAAAACGGGAAAAAATAACCCTCTTTGAAGGCTGTTATTGAATTTCATCAGAGAAAGATAAGCCCTAACATTTCCACTGTCTGTTTCTCCTCGCTACACATTCAGTGCTGACTCTGTCCAAACAATATTACTGTCCAGTCTCTATTGTATAGCAAATCCCTCTGTGCTGAGTTCTTTCTCTAATGCACATGCACATTTATAGGTATATCCAGTTCCTTGTTGTATCCTATGCACATTTTAGCACATTGTTTCCGATTATTATTACGAATTTTATAGCATAAAATGGGGTTATACGAGGCATTTTCTGATTAATCTCTTTAATAATCATCCGTTATGAATGATTTCTGTTAATGCACACTTTTTTCCCAAGTTATTAAGAAAAAAATATTTTGTCTACTGACCAATTTTCTATAGTAATTTTGCAAACCAGGTAGAAATCAAGCACAGTCTGAGTCACATGTACATAGAAAGGTGCCGTGTTTGTGCTATAATTCACTTAAACACAAGTATTAAAGCTTTTAGCAAATGGTTATACTGAATTTCGTGTGGTTAGCCAATAAGAATAAAGTTGCTGTTTAAGGCCGCTTTGTGTTTCATTTCGCATTTATATAAGTTGCATTGCAGTTGCATGCATGAATAGGCTCAGTTATCAGAGATGAGAGTAAACAGTGTGCCTGAAAATCTGATTCTCTCCAAGGATTCAGAGAAATGGCAGTCCAGATTTATTCAGTCGGTGCCATGGGAATGACATGCACCGGACATCTGCTCTGGTGCGGCAATCTGCCACAGATAATCCCATTAAAATTGCAGTTTATTAAAATGGAAAAACACAAGAAGGGATACATTACTTTGTTGCTGGAGGAATATAGTGTTACAGAGCAATGAGTGTATTGATTAATGATGTAGCTTGCCAATGGGTTTTAAGAGAGAACACAGATCCCACGAAAGGACAATATTGCTTGATTGTATTGCATGCTGAATGGTGACCCGTGTATATGTGCATAGAAAGAAGCAAATTTACTTTTCTAATAGTAAAATTATGCAATCAACAGGTAAACCATGCAGTAGCTGTTTTTCTCTGTGTATAGTATATTTTGATTCATAATGTGTCTACCAGTGGAATGCTTTATTAAAAAGAAATATACTTCATAAATCTGGCTTTAGATACAGCATAAGTTCATAATTTTTCCTTTAGTGTCTCTAATTTATGCCAAAATGCTCTGTCTATTGGAGAGGCAGATTTTACACTGACAAACGTACATCCTTATTTAAAAAAGGGCCTGTCATTTTTCTATAGGTTTGTTCAATAAAGTATATAACTGGCTGATGAATTTCCATAAATCATAGCTGATATATAGCCATGTTCCCTGTGGGAACTTCTACCCGGGATCATTTGCATACATATTGTCTCACACCTTTTGTTTTTCTCCACCCCCTCTACTCAAGATCTTTTTTACAATCTTTTTGCTGTCGAGATGGCTGTATGTGGCAGCTATCTGAAATAATCTCATCTTGGAATCAAACTGCTGAATACATCAAATTGTATCTTATCCGTCAGTATCATATTTTTTAAAAAAAATTTTTAAACAAAAAACATGTAAAGATGAGTTTGGACATGCTTGACAGTTAAGACAACTAATGTGTCTGTTACGGTGACATACACTGTAAAATCTAATTAGTTAGACTTGCTTAAAAAAAGCATGCAAACCGAATGCCAAGTAAAGTGAAATAGGAATAGAATGTTGTCCTAACAAATGCTTAGTTAGTATAGTAATGCTTATAGACAGATAGAGTACTTGATCATTTACTTTAGATTTACTCTTGACTTAGTATAGCCACTGTTGTTGTTACCATTGTTGTGTTTTGCATGCTGAATGTTGAAGTCTGTTTGTGACTCCAGCATGATCAACTGCAAGATATTGTTACAAATATAGAGGGATTATATCAACATTAAAAGTTTTACAAGGTTTTTATGACATAAGAGTTAGCAATAAAATTGTAAACATTCATTATGAAGTGAAGTATTACATAGGTTATTTTAAAAGGTTACTTAATTTCTGACTAAATAATTAACTATAGTTAATTATTCAGTCAGAAGCTAGGCCAACTTTTAAAAGCAACCTTTTTATTACTTATCTTCCTTTGAAACCAAATAAAGTTTTTTTTTTTTTGTGCATCGCTGTATCAATAGGAAGAGAATTACAATAATGAATGTTCCAAGTGCCTAACCAAAGGGAACACTGATCACCATAATAGGGAGTTTTTTTTTTTTTGCTTGACAAAATGGCACTCAAACCAATCAGTTAATCTAAACTCGGATTTTCTGAGTAAACAAGGCATAGTATGTGAATAGTACAGATTAATAGATACTTAAATAAAAAAATGTAAAGTCGATGTCCCTGCAATAACAGACCGCCATGCATCTATAACTTTTTAATTCAAGAATATTTTCCAAATTATCTGCAACAATGGAGCCGCGAACTTCACATATGTTTGAAAATCCAGCGTTTAGTTGATCCTTGTAAGCGCTCATTGTCACAGTTGTAAAAATGATGACCTTTGGCATCACAGCATTTGTTTCCAGGCAGACCGTTAAAGAACACAACACACACGTCTCGTGGACATCCTGTAGAATTCAACCAATCAATCACATGGCAGAAACTCATTTAGGCATGTAGGCCTTGTCAAGAAAATGCTGAAAGTTCAAACCGAGCATCAGATTGGGGAAGAAAGGTGATTTAAGTTAAATGAACGTGGCATGTTTGTCGGTGGCAGACGGGCTGGTCTGAGTATTTCAGAAACTGCTGATCTACTGGCATTTTCACACACAACCATCTCTAGGGTTTAGAGAGAATGGTCCGAAAAAGAGAAAATATTCAGTAAACGGTTGTTCTGTGGTAGAAAATACCTTGTTGATGCCAGAGATCAGAGGAGATCGGCCAGACTGGTTCGAGCTGATAGAAAGACAACTTAAAAAAAACACTTGTTACAACCGAGGTATGCAGAAGAGCATCTCTGAAAGGAGTCAAACCTGGTATTAGTAATGTGTACCTAATAAAGGGCAGATGAGTATGTATATACAATGTTTAGTCTGTGTCTTTAGGAAGAAGGCAGTGTGCTGTAGTTCATCCTTTGTCACCATAATGACTGGTGTTATTTCTCACCTGCTGATCTGACATCAATCATGCTTTTTCTAATGGCACATATTTGCTCTAAAGCAGTGAACTTTGAAAAATGTTTTTATTTCCCTAGAGATAAAGGTCAGGGACAAAAGACATACACTAATTCCAGTTGCAATCTGTTATAATTCACACTTTTAACACTGCTATCAAAAAAAGAAGACTTTGGTTGAAATTAGGATTTTATAACCGACAGACAGACAGACAGACCGACAGACAGACAGATAGATAGATAGCACAAATGACTCAGCAAATAAAGAACTCCCTGCTATTGGCCATATTTCCAGCTGACAACAGGAGCAGCTAAATTCCCCGGATCTCTTTGAGCCAGAATACGTTTTTATAAGAGACACCTGTACAATCCCAGCTCTGTCAATTCCTGTAACCTCCTGTTGTATCTGTGAGGAGAGTAAGACTATTGCCATGTCAACACCTTTGGAGGTCAGTGTGGCCTTGTCTGTTGCTTCTACTCATCTGTTCTGGGGCTCATCCACTGACCTCTGTGGCGTACATTCATGGACACTGACACGGCCAGTTCAGTTTTTACTTATTTGCTTATAGAGATTAACACCAATTAACATTTATTTGCCATCATGTCATTCCAAACCTGTATAGCTTTCTTTCTTGTGTTAAGTTAAAAACTTTGGTTACCAACATTCTTCAAAATACCTTCTTTTATGTTCCATAGAATAAAGTCAAACAGGTTTGGAACAACATGAGGGTGAATAAACGACGACAGAGATTCCATTTTTGTGAAATATCCCTTTAAATGGCTATTTTTTATTTTATTTTATTTAGCAGATGCCACGTGTAGGAGTGCTTTGTATTGTATCAAAATTAGTTGTAGTATGAAATACGATCACTTACTATATGCTTAGCTTCATATTACTGTAAGCAGTATTGATTCTCTTGCAATACTCTGATTACAATGAATGTACAATGTTTTTCACAGAACCTCCATCTACGTATTGTACACTTACAAGAAAGTCTCCTGCTTCTCAGATTTTTCGGAGAAAAGGACTCCAGTACACTCGCATTTCTTTTCTCTATTATTGAGAATAGACCTTAAATGTTTCTCATTCAGTTCAAGTGTGCTATTGAAATATACAGCACCATAGACTTACTGCTTGTTAACCACTGTCTTATTTGTGCCTCTTTTAAAAATGTTCTGATGAATTTTAGGAGATGGATTTTAGAAAAAGATACTTGAAGAAAATATTCATGAGAACTACATTAAGCTTCTTGGGCTATATGAAAAGAAATAATATGAGTGGTTAAGCTATCAAGATGTGATTCTATCAATGTAAAACCACAGTGCTTAGATGTCTCATTACCATATTCATGTAGGTATTTCAAATGTGTCCTTTTTTCGCTATAGACCCCTATTTCCATAAGGCAGCCCATCAAAGTCTTGCACACTAGCAACAAACTCAATCTCCCAGCATTCAACTGAAAACATATCTTGCCACTGATAGACGCAGTGAAGGTGGGGGAAATGAAAAATGTAAGGCTGACCTAAGAGAGAGCAGGCGTCTGGTGCAGAGACGCTGAGAAGGAGGAGGTGGTGGAGGACCCCTCCCATCTTGGCAGGAGTGGGTGGATTTCTCTGTTTATCTTTAAGATCTGGCAGTGACAAAAAGACTGAAAACTGTCTTTTTCCCTCTTTCTTGAATTTCATAAGAGTATCTCTTATGGCACTTATGAAATCGTTCCCTTGTGTAGATATCCAGAGTTTAATGTGTGAATTGCTGGATGGCTTGATATAGCCCAGTGGAGCATTTCTCCCATGGTGCTTTGCTGTTGCTTGTACATGTCTGATTTTGAGGACAGTCAGCTATAAAGATTATGGAACACTAAAAACGAAATATTCCACATTTGAAAAATAAAAGCCTTATATAGTGATAAAAGGGTATTTTTTAGATATTACTCAAATATACAGTAGATAATTATAAATAGAATATATTGTATTATAATGCATTGGGAAGGGTGATATGACAATGTGATTACCATTATAGATAAAAAATGGCACTTTGTGTCACAAATGTTTTCGACCTCTGCTCTGCCTGTTTACTTACCACATATTAAACATTAGTGCATTGTTGGCATTAATATAGAGCTTAATCAAATGGCATACTTTATTACTGCTGGAGATGATTTAGTTACTGATATCATTACCAGCTCTAAATGGCCTGGTCCTAAAGGCTTAATTTGATCTCGGCTTTTACAACACACCATTAAAGATTAAAAGGCAGAAAGAGCATTAGTAGCACTGGCTGTTAGAAAATGTGTGTAGCTGGATCAGATTTCCCTAAGGTTGCAATACCCTTCCTCAAGAACACAGAAAGGCTCACTTGTACAGCTGCTGCATGTACACACTTTCTCACACTCTAATTAAAAACATTGTCTTACATCACCAGTGCATCGCCAATGCGCAAGCTGTTTGCACACAGACCGTTATTGTGCTTCTGCTACAAATGGAACAATATCTTTGCTGGAAGACTCTCATGGACACATAGTGAGAATGTACTACTGAACTACTTTTTTTAAGCTCAGTAGTACATTCCACTACTTTTTTACATGATGTCAGAGGTCACATGTAAAGTGACTTATTAATTTAGAGAGGCCATGTTCTGGTTTCTGTTGATGTTTGTGGAGAATCATTTTAGAGTCAAGATACAGTTTATTTACAGCTGATTCCACCTGCCATGGTGCTAATGCATCATCATATATCTTTACATTCCAGCATTGTCTGATTTGATTGGTCAGGAATCGATTGTTCTTGCTCTTATGAATGGATGAGGCTTTATTGCCCAATACACCCATCCAATCCCAGTGCTGCTCATTTGCTTTTAATTTTGAGTGTACAAGCGAGTTTTGGGTTACATTTTATTGTAAGCTGTCTTTGAAACAGTGCAATTATACATTTAAGTACTGAGTAATATTAATTAAAGACATACTTAATATATAGTTAGAGTTAACTGGAGGTTGAACAGCTGGCTGCCTGGTGCAGTTATAACAACCTTGAACTGAACACACTCAAATGGTGGAGATGATCGTGGACTTCAGGAGGAACAGCCCAGCACTCTCTCCACTCACCATCATGGACATCACTGTTGGCAGCAGTGAAGTAATTCAGGTTTCTGGGCACCACCATCTCTCAGGACCTAAAGTGGGACAATCACATTGACTCCATTGTTAAAAAAGGCCCAGCAGAGACTGTACTTTCTTGGTCAGCTGAGGAAGTTCAACCTGCCACAGGAGCTGCTGATTCAGTTCTACTTGGCCGTAATTGAGTCTGTTTTATGCACTTCCATCACTGTTTGGTTTGGTTCAGCTACCAAATCAGACACCACCTGTTTGAACTGTTACCATCAAGATGGTGACTCGATCACTGGCCACTAGAACATCTAGGCAAAGGAACCTTTTTCTTCCCACAGGCCAACTCCGTGAGAAACTAACTCTGACTATTAACTCAGACTATACCTAACTGTGAAGATATACTTTTTTATACTTTTTCATATTTTTATTATTAGAATTTTTATTATGTTTCTTGTTGTATTGTATTTGTATATGTGCTCTGGAAGCTTCCGTACCAAGACAAATTCCTTGTGTGCAAGCACACTTGGCAATAAAGCTCTTTCTGATTTCTGATTCTGATTTCTGATTAAGGGTTACACTTTATTTTAAGGTGTCAGTGTTATAGTGCAATTATACCTTTAAGTACTGAGTCATAATATTTAACTACATGTAATTACTATAGGCTTAGGATTAGGGTTTGGTTATGGTTACTTGCATGCAGTTATTCACAATTTATAGTAATTACTAACTACATGTAACATGTAACAAGCTCTCGTTGAGTTTTGCACACTTTTACCTAAATCCAAAACTTAAAGGCAAATGTTTGTGCTTGGCAGTGTGTGTATATTTATGTATATTTCTATGTCAGCAGGCACGTCTAGATGCACCAAACTCTTGTTCTGTCTCAGTGCTTTTGCAGTTTGGCGGCCCAACGACCCATAAATCTGTCACTCATGGAGATGAGCATGTGAAGCTTTGAGTTGTTGAAATGAGCTACTATGAATTCAGTACTTTGGGTTCATAAGATGACACTGTGATTCTGGAGCAATGTTGTGTGAACATGTACATCTGTGACTAAAACAAACTCACAGCTCACAAACTCTGTCAAACATTCCCTAACATCACCAAACAGAACCACAACTGTATATGATTTCAATCTTTTCAAATGTCCTACCAGTCTGAGAACCCTTTCCCTCTCTTCTTCTTGCGTTTCTTCCATCTTTCTCTCCCTCATAGGTTCTCTTGACATTTGCAAAGGTTGAAAGACAAAGTAGCTTTGTGTCCTGATAAGGGCGAGGACTCCTCAGTCTGAATGTGAATGTTCTCTCATGAGGTCAGAAAGGCGCTGTGTGTATCTGACAGACAGGGTGATGGGTCAAGTTTTGGAGGATCACGGAATGAAACTGAATAGCAGAAAAAGACAGATGTCATTTGTAGATGGAGGTTAGTCTTCACCAGTAGGGTAGAACAGGGGGGAATTACCCCTTAAGGAAAACTTTTTCTTTATGTTCCTAAATAAACAATTTTTCCATAATAATGGGAAAAAACAGATATTTTTAAATTATTGCGTTATGTTCCTCTTAATTACTTAGCAGAAGCTTTCACGCTGAAACGATGCGGCTTTTATGGTGCACAACAAAATTAAACTTAAGATATATTTTCTGAATGGACGGATGGATGGATGGATTAAATATAAATCCTGAATTTTCAGCATCATTACTCCAGTCTTCAGTGTCACACAATCCTTCAGAAATCATTCTATATTGCTGATTTGGTGCTCAAGAAACATTTTCTATTATTACCAATGTTAAAAACAGTTAAAAAAAGACATTTTTGGAAACCATGATCTCTTTTTTTTCAGGATTAATATAAAGTCAAAAGAACATCATTCATTTTAAATAGAAATTAATAATCAAATACATAATCAATGAATGAATACATTTCTTAAAAAAAGACCCCAGCCTTTTGAACAATGATGTGTGGACTAGTGTAAGTAGGTTTGGTGAAAAGAAAATGTTTGAAAATATTTATTGCTTGTTTATTAGCTTGTCAATTGTTGTTAACAGGTCACAATGTTGATACTGAGTGGATCTGTTCTTCTTCTGCAAAGCTCTGCACCCAAAGATGCTTAAGGGATGCCTTTTCTCCCCTACCCTCAGATCATCACAGCTTTGAGCAGACTATGCTGTAATATCAGCTACAAAATAGATACTGATAATTAAACTAAAGTTCTACATATTCTTTGCATATTAAAAGACATGAGCCAAGAGCATGTTAATTGCTTTTGTTGTGCAGTAGAAGCTTTCTTCTATTTTTTTTGGTGAAAATTAGCTGACACAGGCTGTGATATTATGAACACCTACTGGTGAGAGGAAGTTTACAATTACAACCCTACAAAATCCTTCATAATGAACACCCAAAAAAAGAAAAGAAAAAACAAGAGGAAAATAAACAACACTTAAACACCTCTCCATTTGTTTTATTGGGAATTTTCTGTGCTTGTCTTCTGCATCTGCAGCCCTGTAATAATATGTTACTGACTCTCAGCATTAAGATGATGAATATTGTTCTTACTCTCGGATTATCATCCAATAAGAAAGTGACTGGTGAGCTAATATTAGTCTGCACCGAGCGTTGGTTTACCCATGAGCAGGTTGCCTAGGAAACGTTACATAATTGGAGCATAGAAGATGCCCCCAGCTGATTGGGTGATAGAGACAAGGTGATGGATCTTCCTCGATGTGTTCTCTCCTCCATTTTCCATCTATCCGCCTGAGAGGAAATGACCTCATGACACCACATATAGTGGCTAGTGGTTTGATAGCTTTCTTGTGGCACAAAACAGCTTTTCCTTTCACGTCTTCAATTTGTCACTTAAAAGGAAAAGAAAGTCTGTGCATTGCTGTAATGATTTTTCAGGTTACACTAAAAAAAACTTGAAATTCTGTATTTTTTCATAGGTGCTGATCTGGGTGGACTGTTGGATCTTGAGACTCTGTATCAGGGTGTGGAACGCAGTATTAACCAGAGCCGACGAGCCCGCAGACAGTCCCCCGAACGAGCCTACAACATTGAGGTTTTGCTGGGGGTGGACGACTCCGTGGTGCAGTTTCATGGACAGCAACATGTGGAGAAGTACCTCCTCACTCTTATGAACATCGTAAGTGTGCTCCAGCCACCCACACTAACTGTTGTGTTTGGGTTACCCTTGAGAAAAATCATAGGAGGATAGAAACTACTCTGTCAACAACGCAGCAATTCTACAGGAGTAAGACAGCATTATAATAAACAGCTGAGATGAAGCTGACTTGTGGTGAAGCATTAGAGACACAGTGTTGACACCATAAGTACTGCTGTTATAGCATCTGTATTCAATCATTTTTGGTTTGTTTTAAGCATATCTATCTTATCTATCTCTCTATCTCTCTATCTCTCTATCTATCTATCTCTCTATCTATCTATCTATCTATCTATCTATCTATCTATCTATCTATCTATCTATCTATCTATCTATCTATCTATCTATCTATCTATCTGTCTGTCTGTCTGTCTGTCTGTCTGTCTGTCTGTCTGTCTGTCTGTCTATCTATCTATCTATCTATCTATCTATCTATCTGTCTGTCTGTCTGTCTGTCTGTCTGTCTGTCTTATCTGTCTGTCTATCTGTCTGTCTGTCTGTCTGTCTGTCTGTATATCTAATATCTATCTATCAAAGGCTATCTATCTATCTATCTATCTATCTATCTATCTATCTATCTATCTATCTATCTATCTTCAAAATGATTCAACCCTCAAAAGTCAGATTTTGTGCAGAGGATTTTATTCTATCTATCTAACTCCAATCTATCTATCTATCTATGCCTGTAAGTGCTTCTATCTATCTACCTATCTCTACTGCAATCTTGGGATCACTATCTATCTATCTATCTGTCTATCTATCTTACCTGTCTGTCTGTCTGTCTGTCTATCTATCTATCTATCTATCTATCTGTCTGTCTGTCTGTCTGTCTGTCTGTCTGTCTGTCTGTCTGTCTGTCTGTGTCTGTCTGTCTGTCTGTATCAAGCTTCAGTCTCTGTACCGAAGGCATCACCATCTTTGCCAAAATGGCTTGATACTTCAAAGAATTCATGATTATCTGGACCGCCTTCGTGTTTAACCATGGAGGTGGTGTTCTTCTGCTCATAAGCTCTGCCTTTTTTGCACCAGTGTGGTCATATCACTCCATAAAATATTCTTCCAGAACCCCACAGGTCTATCCAAATGAATTTTAGCATATTCAAGATGACCTTTTATGGCAAGATGTCCCAAAATGAAGGCCATGCTTGTCTAGCGTTGTTCTTATACTCTGCATTGAAATGTTTTTTCCTCCTTTCATCAGGTTATCTTTCAAGTCTTTGGCAGTGGTTTTTCTCAGTTGCTCTGATCAAACATTTGACTCTGATCATACTTGGCCCGCCAATCGGGCACAAACCTCACTGCAGAGTCAGACAAATCAGCATGATCAAAACTTCTGCGACTGTACTTTTCCTTCAATTATCAAGTCAAGAGAGTGAACAACTCACATCAGGAAAGGAATGTTATTTCACTATTTAAGGCCGGTGATACGTTTTGGTAGCCCGTCTGGAAAACACATAGCCCCGGGACATTGGCTGCGAGCCCTGGCCCATACATGTCAGAGTCTGATCACGAATCGCACCAACAACACCTCAAATTTAAGGGTTCTCCTGCCTGTGACAGCGTGCTAAGTTATGTTCAGTTAGACACATACACATAATCAATAGATATCAAACGATCTGTAAAAAGACATTTTTACTCACATAAGTTGCTTCATTCATTCAAGTAAGTTCATTCTCTTGTTTACAAACGAATCTGTGGTAAAATGAAGGAACAAACGTGCAATGTCTTCACCACGTGAGCTGGATATTCATTAAAAATAAAGTTCATCCATGCATTCATAATATTCGAATCCGAATGAAGCTTTTGCAGCATGTTTCTTGCTTGGAAGTTTGATCCGGTTTAGCTCCATGTAGGCCTATGTTATTTATCTATAACATGTCATGCACAAATCAGTGGGCAGGGCTACAGAATCAGGCGTTGTCCTTCTTCTGTTGAGGCGGTGTTTCACCACACGCTGATGTCAAAGGCTGGCACACCCAGATCAAACGTTTGCTGAGCCAGCTGTCAGTAAAAGCTTTTCTTTGACTAACAAGGAAGTTTTCAGCTCGGAAACTTACAGGATATTCTTATATTACCATGACCTTTTATATATCAAAAGCTCAAGCGAAAGTTGATTTCTCAATTCATGACCCCTTTAAAAACATCAGTGTTGAATAGGGGTTGAATAATTATGATTTTTCAGATTTTTTTGTAATACAGTTATGTCATAATTATTCAACCCTATTCAACACTGCTGTTTTTAAAGGGGTCATAAATTGAGAAACCAATATATATCAAATTTATATATTTGATATATAAAATGTCATGGTAATGTAAGAATATCCTGTAAATTTCAGAGCTGAAAACGTCCTTGTTAGTCAAAGAAAAGCTTTTATTGACACCAGGCCCAGCAAACGATCGATCTCAGAATGTGCCACACCTTGACGTCATTGTGTGGAGAAACACAGCCTCAACATAAGATAAACAACGCCGATTCTGTAGCCCCAGCCACATGCCTGACATGACATAGGCCTACATAGAGCTAAACCGGATCAAAATTCTAAGCAATAAAAATACTGCATACGCTTCATTCGGATTCCAATATTATGAATGCATGGATGAATTTTATTTTTTATGAATATCCAACTCATGTGGGGAAGACAATTGTTGCGCGTTTGTTCCTTCATTTCACTACGGATTTGTTTGTAAACAAGAGACTGGATTTGTAGACAGGATGAGATTACATGAATGAATGAAGCTACACAGTAATGTGAATAAATAAAAATAAATAAAAAATTATGTGATATTGCATTGTTACATATCTTTTGACATTTATTGTGTGTACATCTAACAGAACATACTGTAGCACGCTGTCACGTGCTGAAGAATCCTTTATTTGTGGGGTTGTTGGTTCATTGCGATTCAGGATCAGACTCGAACATGTATGGGCCAGGGCTCGCAAAGCTATATGTGTTTTCCAGACGGGCTACTAAAACGTATCACCGGCCTGCCGATGGGCTATCTTAAATAGTGAAATACCATTACTTTCTTGATTTGCATTGTTCACTCTCTTGACTTGATATTTGAAGGAAAAATACAATTGCGGAAGTTTTGATCATGCTGTATGTAACGTACTGTGTGTGTGTGTGATGTTTTTGAATGTAAAAACCACGCAAACGTCATAACTTGACCTCAGACAACAGTATAAAAAAAAGCCAGTTCATGACACCTTTTAAATTCAGAGAAATAATCAATTTTTAACCAGGACACGGACCATGTCTGTGCGTCGAGTCGTTAACCAAGTAGAAATAGCCAACTCAATAATTACAAAGATTTTTAGTTTTCATTCCAGAAGTGGTTACATTTAGTAAAATTGTTTAAACTCCACTTTGGACTATTTTGCAGCAGTTTTCTGATATTGTAGTAAAAAGATACATGCAGTAGTTAAATCTTACATTCAAGTACTGTCAGGTCTCACTAGGGATGTTTGTATTTAGAGTAGATATCTGGCTGATATTATGCTGATTTCATTTTGTGCTATTTGTCTTTGTAACTGTCAAGTAAGAAGGATGTCAAGCTCAGGTAACGCTGGATGCAGTAAATCAGTGGTTTTGCGTCATGTGTTCCGGGGTGGCGGTAAGCCAGGGGAGAAAATATGCTTCAGGACAAAACAGCTCTCATCTGCTCCTTGATATGTGTCCTTTAATCTCCACAAATTAAACCTACGCAGAGAGAGAGAGAGAGAGAGAGAGAGAGAGAGAGAGAGAGAGAGAAAGAGAGAGAGAGAGAGAGAGAGAGAGAGAGAGAGAGAGAGAGAAGAGAAGAGAAGAGAGAAGAGAAAGAGAGAGAGAGAGAGAGAGAGAGAGAGAGAGAGAGAGAAAGAGAGAGAGAGAGAGAGAGAGAGAGAGAGAGAGAGAGAGAGAGAGAGAGAGAGAGAGAGAGAGAGAGAGTAGGAGAGAGAGAGTAGAGAGAGAGAGAGAGAGAGAGAGAGAGAGAGAGAGAGAGAGAGACCAGCTAGCCAACAGTCAAAAAAAAAAAACATTCAAGCCGGTCAGATATTATATCATCAGTAATAGTCAATGATGTGAGGTAAAATCAGACATATTAGATCAGTTCTGCAGTCATTTCTCTACATCATGGATCACTCCATCTAAGATCAAATGTGATGGGATGAAAAAGGCTATAGAAAAATGTATTATAACCTCACCATTTGTCTCTATATTGCATATTTTCTCCAGTTATCATGAGTCCCCGAACAATTTCTGCAGCTGTGCCGCTGCCATCTCCTTTCCTCTCCTTTCCTCTCGTTCTCATCCTAGGGGGTGTTTCAAACGCTGCATTCTGAATAAATGACAGGAAAACAGATAAACAGAAATATATAAATAACATCGAGTCTCCTTTCTCTCCCACGCGTTGAGTTCTTGCTGCTTTCTTCTTGAAAGTTTTGCTCACTTTTAGAAGGCATGTCTCCCTCGCTCTCCAGGAGTCAAGGAGAGAAAAGAGAGAGACATAAAGCAGGTTTTTGCCCTTTTTTCCTCCAAATATTTTCCCTGACTTCCCACTTTGCTGCTTCTCTTTAGTGTTTGTTGCACATAAGGGCTGCGTGTGATGATGTTTTATGCGTAGTGCCTGAGTTTGTTATGTTGCGTTGGATTTGTGTGTGTGTGTGTGTTGAGCGTGTGTGTGTAAATGTCACTACTCTGTTGCTGTGTTTGCTCAGAGAAAAATCCTCTCCAGTCTTTCATTCATGATCTCCTGGTCAGTGGTTGGTCTCTCTGAATGATCCAGCAGGAGGAGAGAGTGGGTGCCGTCTGTCTGTCTGCCTGAAAAGGGATCTGTCTACAGGACTGTTCGTAGGCGGCAGGGTTGAGCACCATTCACAACTGAATTCAGAATGCCCTTAGAATTTTGAAGCCTTTTAAATTCCTGAATTTAATTTGAACTGAAATAATAATAATACAGAATAAAATAAAATTTGCTGCAAGTGTAGTTTTAAAGATTTGTAGATTTCAGGAATCCATTAAAAATGAACCAATGTTTGACAAGCCACCTATAGAAATTCATATTTAATGTAGATTATATTTACATTTAATAGTTATGTTTAATTATATTTAATACATGAGACCCTATCAATTCAAATTCCAGCTGGATGGATGGATAGATAGATGATACAGTGATACTTCTATAGTTGGCACCTTTTAAATATATAGCTTTCTGTTTGTTTATGATGTTGCATTTTGTCCTGCTTCATTTCTGATTCTGGTCTAAAGTGTTTGTAGTTTTGCGTCTTCCTGAATTAATTCGATACGTTAATCTCTGTGTGGGAGTTGATGTATTTCCGAATGAGATTTTTGTTTGTTCTGGAGAACTTGTCCAATGACTCGCTCTGCCCTCAATTTATAGAACCGGGTGAAACAATTCTTTAAAATGCACTAAGATTGATTGGCTTCACTTCATAGGTCCATGGGAAATGATGAGGAATCGATGCGTCAGACAGGGATCAAAAGATCTGGAGGCCTTTTGACTTACGCCCACCCTTCCAATCCAACAATCAACAATCTTTTACCTTTATTCCACCCCTATAAGACTGGGACTTTCAGATTTAGTGTTGCAGTCAAGATAACGGACCAGTATTTCATGTAGAAGCTCTTTGTGGGAGGGTTTGTTGTTGTTGATACCCTTTTCTAGTTTTCAATCTTGGAAAATCTCAGAACATGCTGATCTGAGGCTGCCTTTAGCACAGAACTAAAAGTACCAGATCCAGAAACACAGCATCACAGCCACTCAACGGTGCCCACAGCGCAGCCAGTCTGTGTAATGGAGCTGAGACCTTTGTGTGTAGCATTAATTGTGTGAATTGAAAGTTGACAATATTAATTGCTTCCCTCTATATTAGTCACTCCTCAGGAGTAAACAGGATATGCGGGCGGGCGGACAATTATGTAATCAGCTCTTCATAGACATGTTGTTCTGGCCCTCAAATGTCAGACAGGTAATAATGGTCCAGAATGTCAAGTGAAAATGGCAGAGATTCAGTAATGAGTCTGAGCAAATACTGTCCACCAGTGTACCCTCAAATCTCTGAGCATTCCTGTACATTACAGAAGAATGAAAGGGAGATTGGGACACCGCCAGCCAAGAGCCTGATGGGATTTCTGTACTCATTCACTTTCCTCTCCTGGACTAAAACAGGATGATGATGATTCAGCATAATATATATGTGGGAAGCAAGGTGAAATCAGTGTTGTATGGGGAACAAAAGGCTTGTATGGGAGTGATTTGTCAAAATTGGTTTGCACTGGCAAGAAGTCTTCTATGTATTTGAAATATTTTACAACTTAACAATGAGCCAAATTGTATTAATTAATCTTATTATTGTTTTACTTTACTTCTTAATGTTGGCATGAAATGGAAGTTACACAAGTCTTTTCTTCCCTATTGTGATGTATTTCTGAGTGAAACAAGAAAAAAAATGTAGGACAGTCCATCAGGAATTGATTGTACTATTGTTTGCTATTGCTGTGATCTCATGTGAGTGACAGGTTGTCCTGCCCTCATGCCAGCAAACACGTCATCAGAGATGAAAGTACCATAAAAATACTTCTACTGCATGTCTTACTTGGTATATTTCAGATCTTAGGGAAAATGTATGATAGCTTCGTGCGAGAAATACTGAAATTTAAGTTTTCAATGAAAAGAGATTTCATAAGATTTACATCAGTCATGTTTGGTTCTTGAGATGCCAGAACCAATGGTGTTTATTATAACTGATAATTTTTGAGTGAACTATTCCTTTGACATTTTATTGTTAAAACCCACTCTACCTGTGATTAAGGAAATACTTTGGCACTTGAATCCCTTCTGTCAATGTTCTTTTTACAGTTTGGCAGGGCCAGATTATAAACAGGTCTGATAAGATCAAATTTGACCTCTTTTAAATGGTTCATTATCATGGCTCTTTCACATTGGTTTAATCTATCTGATAAGGGAATGTTGGTCAATGATGTGAGGTACCACACCACACACACACACACACACACTCTCAATATGCACCGACTACTCACTCGGTCAATGACCACACACGCACACAGATTGTTTTCCCCTCTCTCCTCTAACTCTATATCTTCCTTTCTGCACCCTCTGCTATTTCCTTCACTCTCCCCTCCTTCCTCTAAAGCTGTGAAGCCACAATGCTAGCCCCTGCTGCATTATTAATGGGATATTAATGATTTTCTGACTTGCCGACCTCTAGGTCTCCATTAGTTACCTGTAGGCTGATGAAACCCAGCGCTCCTGAACAAGGCCAGCAACCAGGGCAGTACTAATGAGACCTACACTCTTTTGGTCATTAACATAGAGAGAGATAGGTGGGAAGGGGGGAATCTATAGGGTTTTTTTCTGTAGGAGGCTGAGGATGAACCCTGGTGTTGCTAATGATTTGTGACTCTAATTCATATTAAGCTTTCCAACAATGTGTGCATTTGTAAATTAGGGGTGGGCAGTATACATCAGCATTTTAGTGGCACATTAAAATATAGAAAAAAAAAACTAATAGAATTTTTTGATAATACAGCTTTTACGAGAATAAAGTCCTTTATTCTCATCATTTTAAATGTTATTAATATATCTTTAATATTACTACTTGAATCAACACTTTATTTCAATAGTCCACTTTAGACATTCTGCTAACTAAATGTAACTCTGCAACATGTAAACTATCAGTCATTAGAGTATTAGTATACTGTCTGCTTAATATCTGCTAACACTTTATTTTGATGGTCCCCAACAAGCATTTTGACTACAACTCTACAAGTACGTCAACTTTTTCTGCTAATCCTAACTCTACCCTACCAGAGCTTGACATTAACACCTGCCAACCAGCCAAATGCGGGTAGATTTCAGCTGTGGCAGGTATGGCAGCCACTCTCACTAGACACTTTGGCGGGTTGAATATAATTTCAGCCTACAGCCAAATGAAATGCCAAGACCGTCGTATCACAAAATTACAATTCTTTATTGATTAACTTGGCGGGATAGGCGGAATTGCGCTAAAAGACACACAACAGAAGCGCTCTCTCACCTGCGCTCTCTCTCTGTCGCATGTGTGATCAGTTCCCCTTTTGCCTGAATAGTCAAATACATGCGCACACAGATGTCAAAATGTCCATCGTGTAGTATCTTGCATGAACACAGTCGGTTATGGCTTAAAGGGTTACTTCAGTGATTTAGCATTAAGCTTTGTATTTAAACTGGGTCCACCGCTACTGGATTACTGGATCATTTGCCCACCGCGTTCATTTTCATAAAATCAATTCAGTTAGAGAACAGACACTACAATTAAAAGCTGAACGTGTCTGTTCAATATAATGTGAGTGAGCCGAACGAGAGTCTCAGCACAAACGCAGAATGAGTCAGATTACATTCATCACATGAGCTGAGGTAAGCGCAGGCGCGGCATACATTCACAGTGCGTGTTCAGTCTGGCGCAGTTTCAGTTCATGCCTATGGAAGCTTAACTTTCATAGGAATTAATTTGAAAAGTTGAAACACTAACTTTGCCCCGCACAGCTCCGTTTACATGAATCCCCGCAGCTGCCCGAGCCGAGCGCTGTAAGTGCGATCCCACCCCCATTGACGGGTTGAAAACATGCGGAACTAGCTCCTTCTACTGGCTGTAGTCTTTAGCCTCTGGCCACAAAATCCTCAGATGACGCAAAATTATGATATTTGCGGGGGGAAGCACGATCATTCGAAATATACTCCCGGTTGATACAAAGCCATATGCTAAATCGCTGAAGTAACCCTTTAAGTATACGTAAACAGGTGGGTAATAACTGGATGTGTCCATGCATTCAGCAGCCCAATTAAATACCTGTCTGTCATTTATGTTAATCAAACAACTACAGATGTTATATAAATGTATACATATTAAATACACCTACTGTATCTGACTGTTTTTGTTATTTGCTCATTTGCTTCTTTGTTCTTTTATATAGCCTAACAAAAATCATCGTATCATATTACATTTCTCATATTAGCCTATGCTTATATTGCCCACCTGCACATACCAGCTGATACAATATAGTCTTGATTTGGTGGCATATGAAAGTTTGAAAGGCTTTTAAATATTCTAAATCAAGTAAAATGACTCAAAGTCAAGTAATTTAAGCATGCCAAAGTCAACTTTAATCATATAAAATGTAATTTCCAAACAGCAAAATTGTGGCCTGTAAAAATGCTGAGTGGCTAGTAACTTGGAAAACCACTAGCCACAGTGGCTGGTGAGCAAAAAAAAGTTAATGTCAAACCCTTTACCTAACAGTCTAATAATACTATATTGAGAGTATGTTGGCGTGTAGTTGTTAGTTATAGTTAGTTAAATGTCTAAAGTGGACTATTGAAGTAAATTGTAACCTTGTAAAAGACCTTATATGAGATTATACACTGCACGGCCCAAAAAAAAGTTAAATGGGCAAATGCTTAAGAGTTTATGATTGGATCATTATTGATTGTTTCTATGTTAAATTTTGCCGACCATTCCTGATTTATGCAATACAAGTCAATACAAGATTAAATGTATGCACCTCTTGGTGGAAATAACATCAGAACATTTATTTCCATCAAGAGATTCATACGTTTTTTGGTCAAGCTCTTGTATTGATAATGCAAGAGTCGAGCACGGTGTAATGTCTACTCCAGCACACCCCACAGACTTTCAATGAATTTAAGGTCTGGAATCAGAGGTGCCAATTCATGTGTTAAAATGATTCTTCATGCTTCATCCCAACCATTCTTTCACAGTTTGAGCCTGATGAATCTTGACATTGCCATCCTGGAATATGGACATGATTTGTCTTCCTACATGGTTGTTTAAGAAATGAAAAGCTACACACTCCATCAATTAGGGTTAAAGACTGTTGGCAAACATATAACATGCTAGAACATATACTCACTGCAATAATGATCTTATTATAGACCCTTA
Organism: Gobiocypris rarus; assembly: GCA_023029165.1. Classification (NCBI taxonomy): domain Eukaryota; kingdom Metazoa; phylum Chordata; class Actinopteri; order Cypriniformes; family Gobionidae; genus Gobiocypris; species Gobiocypris rarus. The sequence continues at coordinate 22,004,512 of CM040932.1, forward strand.
AGCATTTGCTTGTTTATATCCAAACAACTTTTTTGGCCGGGGAGTGTACATAAGCTCTCATTCATTATAGTTGTTTTTGCTGGAGATACTGTTTCAGAGCAAAGCGAGTGTTTTCAATGAACTGAAAACGCACCAGTGGACACGCACTGTGAATGACAGTGCAGCCGTAAATGAATAACAGTGCGGCCGTGTGCATTTTTCCTTAGCCTATTAGCCTATTATTCTTAATGAAAAAACAACAACAACAAAACAGTACAATGACAAACTCCCTTAAATAGGTGCTTTTACACTTTGCTTTGTAACCAAATCTTCCGCTATCTTCTCGCTCTCATAATAAATGAAATCTGACTCCTGCTGCTGGTCTGTGCTAGGACTCTTGTTCGGCTCACGCTGTATTACGCAGACACATTCAATTTTTATTTGTAGTTCTCTAACTGAACAAAATTATTTTATTAAAATACAGCGCTTATCGCAGGAAGCCTAAAAGGGACATGTGTTTTGTTTTGTTTCGGAACTTGGAACCAAAAGATTAAAATTTACGTCAGCAAATAACCTACAGTCACACTACGCCACACTAGACATTTTATACAGTTTGCAGAGTAAATGAAAGTTTTCTGCTTGATGCGGAAGTTTTTCATAGTACATCATGAATATACAGTCCCTCCAGAAAAATGCAGCTTTTTGTGTGATTATGCGGCACGTTTTCTTAAAAAATACGATGGAATATGTGGGATATTTATGCAATTTTATGCGATGAAATTGCGGGAAACTTGCAAAAACTGCGGTTTGATGAAAAGAGAAAAAAAGTGATTCCCCAACACCCTGTCCTCACTAGGCTACTACCTTAAAGGGGTACTTCAGCGCTGGGAAGATGAATCTGTATTTAAACTGGGTCATTAATGTAGTAGAAATGTGAAATTATTTTTGAATTTGGTGCCTTCTAGACTGAGAAAACACAGAAAATGTATTTTTGTCTCATGGGGATGAAAGACGACAATTCCCAGAATGCACTGCTTCACTGCCCTACTCTAGGCGTGGCTAGTCGGCTACAGGATTACTGGATCACTTGCCCACCGCGTTCATTTTCAGAAAATTAGTTCAGTTAGAGACACTACAATTAAAAACTGAACGTGTCTGTTCGATATAATGCGAGTCACGGCACAAACGCAGCAGGATCGGATTACATTCATCACATGAACTGAGGTAAGTGCGGGATTCGCGGCTGCATTCACAGCGCGTGATCAGTCTGGCACGTGTTCAGTTCATGTCTTTAGAAGCTTAACTTTCATAGGAAGTTCATTTTAAGTTAAAACACTTACTTTGCTCTCCACAGCTCCGTTTACATGAATCTCCGCAGCTCCGAGAAAGTGCTGGGAATATTTCAGACTTTAATAAACACAAGGCTCAAACTTACAAACATTGATAAGTCAAACAAGTTCTGTAGCTTCACAAAATGAATATATAATGAAAAAAAAAAAAAATATATATATATATATATATATATATATATATATATACATACACACACATATATACAGGTCCTTCTCAAAAAATTAGCATATTGTGATAAATGTTCATTATTTTCCATAATGTAATGATACAAATTAAACTTTCATATATTTTAGATTCATTGCACACCAACTGAAATATTTCAGGTCTTTTATTGTTTTAATACTGATGATTTTGGCATACAGCTCATGAAAATCTCAAAAAATTAGCATATTTCATCCGACCAATAAAAGAAAAGTGTTTTTAATACAAAAAAAGTCAACCTTCAAATAATTATGTTCAGTCATGCACTCAATACCTGGTCGGGAATCCTTTTGCAGAAATGACTGCTTCAATGCGGCGTGGCATGGAGGCAATCAGCCTGTGGCACTGCTGAGGTGTTATGGAGGCCCAGGATGCTTCGATAGCGGCCTTAAGCTCATCAGGAGTGTTGGTTCTTGCGTCTCTCAACTTTCTCTTCACAATATCCCACAGATTCTCTATGGGGTTCAGGTCAGGAGAGTTGACAGGCCAATTGCGCACAGTAATACCATGGTCAGTAAACCATTTACCAGTGGTTTTGGCACTGTGAGCAGATGCCAGGTCGTGCTGAAAAACGAAATCTTCATCTTCATAAAGCTTTTCAGCAGATAGAATAATAATAATAATAATCAATTTTATTTATATTGCACTTTACATTTAGAACAATCTCAAAGTGCTACAGGGTCAAGAATTAAAATTAAGTTAAGAAATTAAAAGTAAACTGTACATTTTCATTTGTATGCTTTTTTAAAAAGATATGTTTTTAAGTCTTTTTTAAAAACATCTGTGGTCTGTGGGGCCCTGAGGCGTTCCATAGCCTGGGGGCAGCAGAAGCAAAAGCCCTATCACCCATGCTGCAAAGCTTGGTTCTGGGGGTTTGGAGGGTGTGTGAGGTTGCAGACCGGGTGTGTGAGGAGGTCTGGGGGGTGAGGAGTTCCTGAAGGTGAAGGGGGGGCATGTCCATGAATGCACTGGTGAGTGAGGAGGGAGACCTTGTACTCAATTCTGAGTGGGACAGGGAGCCAGTGTAGGGATTTCAGAATGGGAGTGATGTGGTCTTGCTTGCGCACCCTCATCAGGATCCTGGCAGCGCTGTTCTGTATGTACTGGAGTCTCTGGATGCTCCTGCCAGAGATCCCGATGAGGAGTGCATTACAGTAGTCCAGCCTGGAGGAGACAAAGGCATGAACAAGCTTCTCTGCATCTGATAGGGTGAGTGTTTGTGAGTTTGGCGATGTTCTTTAGGTGGTAAAATGATGTCTTACAGAGGTGTTTGATGTGGGTGTCAAAGGTGAGTTGTTGGTCCATTTTAACACCCAAGTTGGTGACAGATGTGGAGAGGGAGATGGTTTGGCCAGAGAAAGTGATATTGGTGATGGTGGAAGAGCGAGCTGATGTGGTGTGCCAACCAGGATGGCCTCCGTTTTGGAACTGTTGAGCTGAAGAAAGTTGAGCTTCATCCACGCCTCTATCTCCTCCAGGCAGTTAGTCAGTGTAGAAGTTGGCAGAGGAGCAGAAGAAGTGGGGGTTGTCTTGAGGTAGAGCTGTGTGTCATCCGCATAGCAGTGAAATGCTATGCCATGTCTGCTAATGATATTGCCAAGGGGAAGCATGTAGAGGGAAAAGAGGGTGGGGCCCATACAGAACCCTGAGGAACACCGCAGGTGACGTTGTGGGTGTGTGACTTGGCTTTGCCCAGGGCAACATGCTCAGTTCTGTCGGTCAGGTAGGAGGTGAACCAGTTGTGAGCGTTTTCTGAGAGTCCAATGGTGTATTGCAGACGGTGGAGAAGGATGTTGTGGTCTAGAATAGAAGCATGAAGTGCTCCAAAATCTCCTGATAGCTAGCTGCATTGACCCTGCCCTTGATAAAACACAGTGGACCAACACCAGCAGCTGACATGGCACCCCAGACCATCACTGACTGTGGGTACTTGACACTGGACTTCAGGCATTTTGGCATTTCCTTCTCCCCAGTCTTCCTCCAGACTCTGGCACCTTGATTTCCGAATGACATGCAAAATTTGAGCGACAGTCCAGTGCTGCTTCTCTGTAGCCCAGGTCAGGCGCTTCTGCCGCTGTTTCTGGTTCAAAAGTGGCTTGACCTGGGAATGCGGCACCTGTAACACATTTCCTGCACACGCCTGTGCACGGTGGCTCTGGATGTTTCTACTCCAGACTCAGTCCACTGCTTCCGCAGGTCCCCCAAGGTCTGGAATCGGTCCTTCTCCACAATCTTCCTCAGGGTCCGGTCACCTCTTCTCGTTGTGCAGCGTTTTTTGCCATACTTTTTCCTTCCCACAGACTTCCCACTGTGGTGCCTTGATACAGCACTCTGGGAACAGCCTATTCGTTCAGAAATTTCTTTCTGTGACTTACCCTCTCGCTTGAGGGTGTCAATGATGGCCTTCTGGACAGCAGTCAGGTCGGCAGTCTTACCCATGATTGCGGTTTTGAGTAATGAACCAGGCTGGGAGTTTTTAAAAGCCTCAGGAATCTTTTGCAGGTGTTTGGAGTTAATTAGTTGACTCAGATGATTAGGTCAATAGCTCGTTTAGAGAACCTTTTCACGATATGCTATTTTTTTGAGATTTTCATGAGCTGGGTTAGGTATTAAAACAATAAAAGACCTGAAACATTTCAGTTGGTGTGCAATGAATCTAAAATATATGAAAGTTTAATTTTATCATGATGAACAATAATTAACTTTTATCACAATATGCAAATTTTTTTTAGAAGGACCTGTGTATATGTATATATATATATATATATATATATATATATATATATATATATGCTTCCTACAAAACAGATATCTTCTGTTAAATTAAGTGCAATCTCTTACTGTAACTTACTGTAACAGGCAATAGCATAATTGCGTTTTTCTGGAGGGACTGAATATACTGTTGCTTAACAAACTAGCAACACCAATGCCTTGGGTTCAAGCCCGCCAATGTATGTACTGCTGAAATTTGTAGCTTGATTGCATTTTAAGTTGCTTTTTTGGTTTAAAAACATCTACCAAAAATGTATAAATGCAAATGGCATAGCAGAATGCCTATTTATACACTGCTACTCACACATAGTACAGTAAATACAACAGTATATGTTATACTTTTCAGCCCTAGCATATACTGTAATAATATGAGAGAAAAAAAAAAACTTTCACTGCCAGCCATGTATTTACTTTTCTTTGAAGTGAAGTCTTGAAACAAGGCAGCAGCCATATCCCATCATGCACTGCTTCTCCTAATGCAGAGTCCTGAGGTGTTGCACAGTGTGTTCTGTATGAAAGTCGTGCCTCAGTTTAGCGGTCATTAACGTTCGGAACACTGGAGTCATGGTCACCTGGCCTCTGTATTAACATAGTTACTAAGGCAACCAAGCCTAAGAGCTGCTCACTTTAGAAATTCTGAAGAAGTCTTGGCGAGCTCTATGGAAAAGGCCTATACGCTAGTTTGAAAGATAAGCTTTTGGCAGCGGCAGACACATATACTGATTTGAAACTGAAGGGGGAGAGATGATGAATTCAGAAAAGTTGTGAATTGTAAAAACAAAGTCTGCAGAAACATAACGAAACACTGACAAACAGACAGCACAACCAAAACATATTCCGACAGTCAAAAGGAATGACAGCAAAGAAGAGGGAATGCCAGGAATACAGAGAGAGCGAGAGCGAGAGAGTAGAGACAGGGCTCCACCCCATTCTGAAGTTTGCCGGTTGCTTGGCAATATAAAAGAGCAGGTGAGTCAGTGCAGCGACACATCGGTTTCGAAAAGCATGTTGTATAATCCTTTTCCATCTTTTCCTTCTTCCTTGCCACCCTCCTTTAAGCCCCTTTCTTCTTGTCTGTCTTCGTCTCTTATTCTTGCTCCCCCTCCCGCAGTCTGTCCATCAGAAATCTCATTATTGTTGGCTGTGTATACATCTCAGTGTCTCATTAGCAGGCTTCCAGAGCGGCAGAGGACACAATGTCTGAACTTCTGTACCAATTTGTCTGCCTCTGTCTCCCTCTCTGTCTGGGAACCGCGTTTCCCACAGTGCATTAGGCCCATCCTTCAACAAACTGAATAAGTAAAGATGGCCGAGGTGCGGGGTGAAAAGTCAAACTGCAGAATCATGGGAAATAAATAAAGGCTCTCTTGAAAACTATTGGGTCCAGCTCTGTAGTTTGTCTGTGTTTTTGTGCATGGGTTATGTGTTATGCTTTGCTGTCTCTGTGGGGTCCAAATTACCCCCATTTGGTAAAATCTGAAAAACCATGCTGAAAATTACCTGGCCTGAGATGGTTTGCTGGTCTTAGCTGGTTTAAGATGTACACAAGGTTTAAAACTTTTGTGTTTTTACAAATTGCTGCTGAATTTTCAGCAGCCATTATTCCAGTCTTTAGTATCGCATGATCCTTTAGAAATCTGATTTGATAATAACATCTTAGGTTATGCATGCAACCATGGTTCCCTGAGAAGGGGAACGAGACACTGCAGACACTTATTGGAATGTCCTCTATGTTATTCAGTGCAAATTCCCATTCGAAAGGGAATCAGAGCTGTTTCTTGAACAGCAATGTTGAACCAGTTGTGCTGCTTAATATTTCTTTAAGGAATTCTTTGATTAATAGAATGTTCAAAAGCAGCACTTATTTAAAATAGAAATATTTTGTAACTCTATAAATGTTTACATTTAAGGCATCCTTCCTGAACAGAACTATTAACAAAAAGGTACTGACCCCAAACATTTGAACGGTAGTGTAAAAATAGAACCAGGTTAGTGTTAGTATTTATAATCAGTTTAATTAAAAAATGTTATGCTAGCCATTTTACAACACACATAATGCTAAAACATGTCTAATCGCGCTTTTCAACTACACAGTACCAGCTCGACTCGACTCGCCTTTGTTTGGTTTTCCACTGTGTAAAAGTTGTACCTGTGCCTGCTTCCAGGTACTTTTTTTCGTATCACCTCCGGCGAGGTTCTGAGCGAGCTGATGTGATACTAAAATGTGATGTGAAAACACAGCAGAGAGTTGATTGGTCAGAGAGAATCGTCACTATTCACCGCGTCATTATTGCACGCGTCAGACGGAGTATCCTGAATAACCCCGCCATTTTTAAATAGTTTGGCCAGAGAATGCGTGATATACCATAGACAGTAAAATTGAAATACCCATTACTATTATGGCAACTCGGAAGATTACGCTGTGGTCAAACGAGGAGGTGCAGACTTTCCTTTGTTTGGTTAGTGGGTTTGTGTCGTGAAGATTATGTCACGGCAGTTTCCTGCGGCATCGCTATGACGACCAGAGGCCTGTTGCATGAAGCTAGCTGAACAAACTCTGAGTTTCAGAGTAGGTTTAGAGTTGACAAATCCAGATAAATCCAACCTGGTTTAGATCAAGTTCAAATGTTTCTCAAAGCTTGGTATAAACTTTCTCTGTCAACTCAGGTTCAATCCAGAGTTTGCAATTAACACTGAAGCGCGTGCACCTGAAAGCGTGACACATGCGGCAAACAGCCAATCACAGTGTCTGTTCGATTGACTTCTCTTCTGAAGATTGAGAGATCGTTCTGAAAATTATCATGAAATTAAATGTGTTTAAAGCAGGAATAAACACTGCTGCTGCAGCGTCAATTTAAGAAGGCATCTGAAAGAATATCTGACTATATCAATGCATGATGTTAATCAAAGAAATATGCCTAATAATTATAGGTTCACAAAGAGCTCAAATAAATACACATTGTTTAAAAGAATTATGGATGCATGTTTTATATTTATATTAATATTTGGCTACTTGTCAATATAATATAATTATATGAATATATTATGTGAATTAAAAGTAATTATAATTCATATATTATAAATATAATAAATAATTTGCACCAAAAGATGAGCAATTTTGTCTCTAAAGTTTTTCACTATAAACTACTTTTAATTTGAGAGATACAGGTGGTGTGAGTTTTACTTGCAGCTTATTGGTCCAGTTTGAGTTTGTGATCTCTAACCCAGAATAAAACCTGCTCCAGAGCAGGTTAGCTGTGTAGTGTAAGTTACCATGGTGATTAACACTGCTAAGAACCAATCCACCTTCTTGAGCCCGAAAAACCAGAGTTTGCTCAAACTAATCTCAAACTTACCTGGGTAGCAACTGAAACCAGCTTTGTGCAACAGGCCACAGGTACTATTGTGGAGGTACTATCTGCAATGGAAAACGGAGCGAAAAGCGAGGCGAGTCGCGTCGAGTTGAGCTGGTACTGGTAATGGAAAAGCGCCATAAGCGGCAGACTGAAACATTGAATCTGAAGGGTATTCAGTAAGAAGCTTTACATTGAATATGAATATAATTTGCTTCAAAAGGTGATTTGTATAGTCAGAATTTTTACTCTCACAATAACAGCAGTCTTAATATTAAGCTCTTAATGTTTGACCTAACACTGCTTTTCTCTCTTCACAGGTTAACGAGATCTATCATGACCATTCTCTCGGGGCACGGATAAATGTGGTGCTAGTTCGGATTGTTTTGGTGGATGCCAAAAAAGTAAGAACCCATTGTGTGTTAATCATGAATCTAATGACATCATGCATCAGATATCAGATGAAATGTTAGTCAGCATGAAATTAAAATTGGTCCTATATTATTGCACACTTCTGGTTTTATTATACATGCTCATCATGTTTTAATTCAGTGTATATTTTATCTACATTTAAAAACAAAACTTTCTTTAGTTAAATGCTTCAGAGACAAATATTAGCTAACAATTTGTATTAACAGTTTTTTTATGTTTTAATTTAATGTTTTTATGTTTAATCAATTGAAATGATTGGGAAACTTTTTTATTTAGTTTGGTGTCACAAGTAGCGGAGAAATTGTACACTTCTCTTTAATAGCTGGTGGTTCATCTGGGACTGATTTCATGTTCTGACTCTTATTTTTACTTTGAGAGCACTGATGTAACCTAAAACATAGTTTTATCCCCAAATGATCCATTTCGCTGTCTGTAGCCATTTAGCACCTTCACAGTTCTGTATAATGACAGTTTGACATATTGCATCAGCACGAAACATGTATAGACACACACTCCGTTTCTCTCTCTCTTCCACCCTCTGTCTCATACTCACATTCACACTCACACCTACACAAACACACAAACACACTGCTTGCTTAGCTTACATGCACATCATTTTCCCACCCCCTTCTGCTGGGTGCTCACCAAGGCCTAGGGCATGTTATTCCACCGGACTGAGCAAACGGGAACTAAAAGCATAGCATTCCCATGGGATTCTTTTCAAAGTCGCACGCCTTCACAGTTCAACACCAAAGCACACAGAGTGCTGATGTTATGCAATTGCCTTCCTAATACCACCGCGACCCCATCCCAATACATAAACACGCACACACCAGTACCTACCCTATGGGACAGAGCAAAGGATTCTGGGAAGAAGATTTAAGAATGTCAGATAAACAATCAATGATGACCCTGCCTCATTCATAAACGCAGCTCCATAAAATGCCGTTCTTCCTGTAACTGGAGATCAAAGAGAGGCTGATCTCAGATCAGGGAGACAGTCTCAGATGAGGTTGCTCTGATAGTGACCACAGTTCTAGGCTCAGCTTTCATCTGACACAGTTCCTCAATAAGAACATCCCAATAAAATATCTATTTAATGTCTCACCTAGACAGAAATTAAATTAAATGAATAGCAATAGTGTGTATTACATATGAGTGACATTGAATCATTAATTCAAAGTGATTCGTTCAGCCGAGTCATTGAATATTTGATTTGTTCATAAATACTGATTAATTCATTCAGGAACAAAACACTTGATTATTTTTATGTGTGAAGCATTGATTTGTTCCCATTAATCATTGAATCATTTACATGCATAACTGAGTAAGTGACTGAGTGAGTGAGTCTTCAAATCATTCATTCAAGTAATTTGTTCAAAACACGTATTCATTCAGGAACAAAACAAGTGACAAGTGACTTTAAGAGAGTCTTTGAATTATTTGAATTATTTACTTAACTCATTCACAAATACTGATACATCCAGGAACAAAATAATTGAATTATTAAATCATTCAAATGAATCGATGAGTGAGGGATTCATTCAATCAGTTATGAGTGAGTCACTGAGTCATTTATTCAACTGGTTTGTTCAAAAACACATTCTTTCAGCAAAGCATATATTGTGCATATATTGTGTTGTATTGTACCTTTTGAAAAATAGATTGTAATAGTAATTGGCAACATTGTGTTTAAAATGCAAGTTACTCAATGTTAACTTTGTTCATTGAACTGTTAAAAGCAATATCACTTAATCGTGCTGAAAGATTTTGCTAATGTGATATTGCTTAACTCTGTTGTTACCAGGCTTATTTCTCCGAAGGATTTTAGGAGATACAAAAGACAAAAGCTTTACTTTTGGTCAAGGCTGTAATTTTTGTATTAAAATACTTTCTCTCATGGCAGTTTAACATTAAATTAAGCCTTTCATAAGTTAAATTCGCATAGGTTAAAACCTTTCAACATTCTTTATTTGACCTACCCGACACAGCAACAGTGACAAGCAATGGTGTGAGATAGGGATGAAGCAGTTTTCTCTTTTATCTCTCTCGCTTTTTTTAATTTACAATGGCAGATGATCAGAGTGTCAGAGAAACCTGTTTGGAAAAATATTATTGTTTAAGTGACTTTAATTCTATTTGGTGCCACTCGTTACATACTTCACCTTTAAATGAAACAATCCTGAGACAAACACAACTGAGCTTTGAAAGAGCAATTTTCCTCTGGGAACATCTGAATAATGTGATGTCTGGAAAAATATATCTTAATCAATTGTGAAGTTAACACCTACGGCATTTATTCAATCGGTATCAGGTTCAGGAAGAAAGGATCTTTTCTCCAGGAGTGCTATCTGGATGTGTAACCCATGAGGAAGATATTTTTAAGCCACTTAAACATGACAATCCATCACCTCTCTATCTCTGCGACGGAGCTTACCATTACCACAAATGTCAGTTCACCCAGCGGGAGGAATAGCTCACAACGCTATGGTGCCCTCAAATTTTGCTCTTCTTACTGAGACACTATACCACCCCCAGCCATTATGATAAATGGTGATTTTTCCTCAGTGACAGATAGTGTGTGGGGTTACATGCTGATTATGTGCAGTTTCAGGTGAGATGGAGAGACAGAGGTCTGCAGCGGGTCAGGCAGATGGCGTTTCCTGTGCTGATTTGTGGTGATTGTCCCTCTGGCCTTGTCTTTCCAGGATTAAGTTCTTAAAATGCAAACTGTCCCACATGAACTCATCAGACAGTTGGCACACAGGTCTCTCTCTCTGTGTTTATCTCTCTGTCAGTTCTCTTTTCATCTCTGTCTCTGTGCTCGTGCATCCTCTGTTTTCCTTTCCATTCTGTCTTTTTCCTTCAGTCTGTTGCGGGTCACGCTTCGTCTGCCTCTCACTATAACTTAAAATGTTATTTAACTCCATGCGGTGGCCACAGGGAGCGCAGGGACATTCCCAGTGGGTTGGTTGACCTGCGGGCTGGCTGTCGAAACCCAATTTAGATACAAAATAAATATACAATGATTTTAAAGAGAAATAACATAGCAATTCCAATAGGGTCCTAAAAATGCCACCAAGTCCAAGTGGCAGATTCTGGCATATATATCGGAAGAAATATATAAAATATGGTAGCAACATTTAATTTAAATTTACAGTAAAAAATATATTGCATTAACAGATATGTAACTTACCAACCTATTGAAGTATTAATATCTGTTTTGTACCGTTTATACACTGACAACCACCAAACATGTTGTGATAAGAAAGTCACATGATGAATCAAAGATAAATCACAAGCAGCTTCTCCACAAGGTGAGAAGGTAAATATACTAACATATATACAGTCAAGCCAAAAATTATTCACACACCAGATATCATTTTTACTAGTGGGTGCAGGACACTATAGTTCAATTATGTAAGTGAGGATAGCAAAACAAAGTAAACAATATTAACATATTATACCTAAAATTTCTTCATACTTCATACTACCAGTAAAATTGATAAACATCTGGGACCAAAGTTATTCAATTATTATTTTTTTTTCTTTAATTGCTAATGCGACCTTTTACACCACAGACTGAACAAAATTAAGCATTGCTTGGTAATTGGTTGACCTAAATTGGTATAATCGAAGCGTGTACTTAAATTTAACAGCTGGCATCTAATTGTTTTATTGTAATCCAATACATTATTTTCTATTAAAGTTGTCTGACATTATCAAGATAATTTTTTTTTCTCACACAGTTTCTAATTTTATTACCATTTTCAAACATTTGTGATAATGTGGGACAATGTTGAAGGTGTCTGAATACATGTTGGTTTAGAAGTTGCACAGTTTCATTCCCAAAAATACTAAACACATAAAAATACATAAAATGTGAAGTGTCACAGGGAATTCTGGGAATGTCAATTTAGGGGTTTTCACTGTAAAGTATTCAATGACTCTGTTTTATTTTCACTTAAAAAAACTGCAAATTTAACAGTATTTTTTTTTCTCCTTTTTTTAAATGACATTAAATGTAAGGTTAGATCTGTACAGGTTTTTGTAGTACAGATTAAAACCCTAATATCCATCTAAAAATGTGTATTTAATGTATACGAACAATTTGAATATTTAAAAAAAAAGATTTCACAAATACACCAGCATTTCTATCCAATGTGTTCAAGAGAACAAAACCATTATGGTGCGCATTGCAGATTTATTTTTTCTTGTGTGTGAAGTGTGTTAAGTCACATGACTTGAGGCAAAGTCACAGGAATTTGATGCACATTTTCCAGTGTAGTTTATTTGTCTTGAATGAAAGAAAAGGATATCCACCTGTTCATATTCATATGTTGGTATCCATTCAACTTTTTTAAGCAAAATCCCATTTATTTTTTTACCTTTTTCAAAAATTTACTTTAAAACGAAATAATAGCACAATCAATCATTTATATTAGTGTTCATATGAGTACATTTCAGGAATGTGTCTGACTGAGTGAATACGCACACAGAACTCGATTCATGACTATCATAACTCAAAGTATGGTTGGGATTGGGATGTCCTAGGATGATAAAACCACCATTCACGTTTTTAGTACAGTTTAGTACAAGATTATCTGTTTACTTCCTGTCAAATAGAGGCACAGTGATGTAGTTTTTCCATTTGAGTAATTTCATTACAGATTTGTTGACCTTTATCTCAACTTCACTCCTCTTTCAGTGTGGAAACCTTTCCTCAAATCATTCTAGATCACCCACTTATTTCAATAGCTCTGCCACAGATATACATCTTTCTCCATCTGTATCTTTTTTTCTCTATCTCTCCCTTCCTCTTGTTCTCGCTCATACACAAACGCCTGGTTCTTCCACACCCACTCCTCTCCCCTGCTGCCTCAGCCCCAATCAGCATGCAGCCTCGCCCGTCTTGCCAGCAGGTTGTCCATCATTCCCAATTACTGTGGCAACCGTTGCTGCCGGCAGCGGCACGCACGATCAACCGAGTGACCCCGTGCACCCCCAACAAGGTTCCAACATCATTTTCAACATCTGTTCCGCTCTTCCCTCACCTAATGCCGAAAAAGATAAAGAGACCCTGACATGACACACCCAGCATCAATCCACAGAGCGCACTTGTGTCTAAGTGTGTGTGTGTGTTCGGCGGATCACAGAGACGATAAAGATGCCGAGACGTTCTTTTAATGAGCATGCTTGCACGTCTGTCTTGTATTCCGTTAACAAGAACAAGAGAAAGTCTCCTGTGTACAGAATCCCGAGAAACACCCTTCATGACATTATCAACAAACATCTCAGTGATGGAATGAAGATAAGTGCAGATGAATCATGGTGTTTAGCATCTAGTTTACATTAGTTTTCTGCCTGCACACAAACCTACTGCTAAAAAATCTTCAGTCACAAATAAATGAAGTGTAATGCGAGAATAAAGCGCTGGATGCACTTGTGCTGAGAGTGATGCTGAGTTGAGTTATTTCCCACCACCCTTTTTCTTTCCCATGGTGCACAGCAAGACATTGGAATGGTGAAGCCTCCCTCTACTGGCCAATGAAGACATTGCAGCGTAGTTCTCAGAGTTCATGACCTTGTTACAACGTAAAATGCACGAGAGAGGCAGTTTCAGGACACACATCTGGAAAGGATCTACTACTTCCAATGGCTCTCGTGGCCACGTCATCAAAACACAGCCGCGCATTCCTGTCTGGATGTTTCTCCACACACATTTATCTCCCTGCACAGATTGCGGAAAAAAACCAGGGCAATGTTTATGTCTGTGTTCACACAAGTATGAAATGAAGCAATAATGACAGCGTCATGGCTGCCGTGGTTTAGGGTGTAAACATTTTTCTTTTGTTATCATATAAACATTTCATGTCAACGTGTTCAGTTTCACTACACATTATATTGATCGGATTGTTCAGAACTTTCAACATCAAAGGCCGTTAATGATACTAAATGATTGACGAGCAATTGTGTCGTGCTTTTGAAGTTTGAGTTGATGTAATTGTTTAGGAGTCTGTCCTCTGATTAAAGGAACAGCTTGGGTTCAGCATCTGTGATTTGACCGCAGAAAATAGTTTCGACTCATCACTAAGTGTAATAACAAACAACAAATGTTCAGTGTTCAGTTTCAGGTTTACTGGAATTAAATGGTCAAGTTATTCGAGATGACTAAAGAAGCAATGTTAGTATACAATTCTATCACACTGTTACCACATATAGGGCCAGATTTATTAAACTGGTTCAAATTAGCATGAGAGCACAATTAAAAAAAAAGCGCAGATTGTAGTGGAAAGTTCTGCGTGTGATCTACTGACAATGCGCACATTAGAGAACACAGACGCAGCCAGATTATTTCCAAAATGACCAATGCAATACCCGTTAGCGCCTGGTTTAAGATTTTCTTTGGGCGGTAAATAATGGCGCAAATACCAGAGTGCATCACATTGCGTGATTCATTTAAATACTCTCCTCATAAATTTTGCGTCTGAAAGGTAAACTCCTACAAATGCATATGCAACAAGGTCAGCCACAAACTGTCCACGCCTTTTATTAATTATAATTATATAATGATTCAAATAAATAAATTATAATTATACTTTTTTTTTTTTTAGCAAGGATGCATTCAATTGATCAAAAGTGACAGTTATGTCCTTTATAATATTACAAAAGATTTTGGTAACACTTCAGTATGGGGAACACATATTCACTATTAAATATGACTTTTGCCTCAATAAGCTCCTAGTTTACTGCTTATTAAGAGTTATTAAGGTAGTTGTTGTAGAGTTTAAGTTTAGGGATTGGTATAGGTGTAAAGGATGGAGAATAAGGTCATGCAGAATAAGGCATTAATATGTGCTTTATAAGTGCAAATAAACAGCCAATATCCTAGTAATATGCATGCTAATAAGCAACTATTTAATAGCGAAAATTTAACCCTTAAATAAAGTGTTACCAAAAATATTTCTTTTTAAAATAAATGCTGTTGTTTTGAACATTCTATTCACTCAAGAATTGTAATCAAATTGTTTACACAAAAATATTAAGCAGCCATGATTTCAACATTGAAAATAATAAGAAATGTTCCTTGAGGACCAAATCAGAAGATTATAATGATTAATGATGGATCATGTGACACTGAAGCATGGAGTAATGATGCTCAAATTTCAGCTTTGCCATCACAGGAATATATTTTATTTTAAAATATATTAATGTAGAAAATAGCTGTTTTATATTGTATTATAATTTACAATAATTACTGCTTTTACTGTATTTTTTGATCAAAGAAAGGCAGCCTGGGTGAGCATAAGATACTTTTTTCAGAAACATTCAAAAATCTTACAAACACCAAACATTTGACCGGTAGTGTACATACTTATATTTGACTGGTGGTAACAATCATCAGTATTCATAAAGTTACCTTAAAATGTTACTCACCCTCATGCCCTTCCAAACCCTAATTACAAGATGGAATACAAATGGAAAGCTAGTTGCTTTTCCCCCATGCAATTATTTAAAGCTACAAAAAAGACAGCAAAGCATTATAAAAGTCATCCACATGACTTATGTGCTGTATTCCATGTCTTCTGAAGGCATCATTTTTATTGGAGCAACAGACTCAACTTGACAGACCTACAGACCAAACTTGACAGATTATAAATTATGATAGAATTTACATTTTTGATAAACTGTTCCTTTAATATTTTGGAATTGATTCACACCTTCACCAGATGCCAATAATGAAATCAAAATGTATCCTTGAGTGTAACATCCTTCTCATGTATGCTTTCAGTCTGCGAGTCTCATTGAGCTTGGCAACCCTTCTCAGAGTCTGGAGAATGTGTGTAGATGGGCCTTCGAACAGCAGAGGAAGGACACTAATGATAAAGAATACCACGATCACGCCATCTTTCTCACTCGTCAAGAGTTTGGACCCACGGGGATGCAGGGTAAAATGCACAAACACACTCACCAACACAGCAACATCAACCTCCAAAATTTGAAATGTTGCTAATAAAAGCAGATGATTATTCAAATATGAACACACAATTTGAAAAATGGATGTCTACAAGAACATGTCACAATGATCTTGACCTCAGGCCTCAGATCAGGGTTAAATATGTACTAAAAATATGTTTACGGTGATGAAGATGTGCGGAGGACAAACTCAGTCAGGTGTTGTTATGTGTTGCTAGGTTACGCTCCTGTCACAGGCATGTGTCATCCCGTACGGAGCTGCACTCTCAACCATGAGGACGGTTTCTCGTCTGCTTTTGTGGTGGCACATGAAACCGGCCATGTGTGAGTACCTGCTGCACCCCTGCTTTCCTAATATCAGTAAAAGCTATCTTATGTATTATAATTTATACAACATTTAGTTCTCGTCTTTGAATGTTATTGTTTGAGCAGCATTCGAATAAATTACTTTTCACTCACTGGGCCCTATTTTAACGATCTGAGCTCATGGTCTGAAGTGCATGGTGCAGGTGCTCTTAGGGCGTGTTCAGATCCACTTTTGCTAGTTTAATTATGGAAACAATTGTCTGTGCGCAAGGCACATGGTACAAAAGGGTTGTACCTAGTCTCTTGAGTCATAGGTGTGTTTTGGGCGTAACATGCAATAAACCAGTCAGAGTTTTATCTCCCAATCCCTTTAAAAGCCAGTTGCACTTGCACCAAGTTGGATTTGCTATTTACCAGGCGGAAACACTGAATGCTTCTCCAGAGACGAATCCTTTTATTTTTAATATTTATATGCAGTATAAACATCAGCAATGCTTTGCCACAAGCAGAAACCAAAGGAGCAACAACAGATGCTATTATATTCTGCTTATGGTAGCCATTGGTGGCAGCGTGGTCAGAGCGCTGCCTGGTATTGCTGGAAATCCCTCTGCATCTTCAGCAGGTATCTCAGGGTCATGAGCGTTTTGCCTATTAACCTGTACGCTTCACCTGAGCAGGGCAGCGAAGACCAGATCAGCCTTCGTCTGCAGAAGGATTCCAACTGCAATCTCTCATTAAAGGGTTACTTCAGCGATTAGCATTAAGCTTTGTATCAGTAGAAACCCAGGAGTATATTCAAATTATAGTACTTTCCCCCCTCATATGACCCTGAGACGAGAGAATTATTTATTTTATTTCTGGATAAATTCCTCCGATGACGCAAATATCGTCATTTTGCTTCATCGGAGGAGTTTTTGGCTAGAGGCTGAAGACTACAGCCAGCAGTGGGCGCTATTTCCACATGTTTTCAACATCACACTCACAGCACTCGGCTCGCGGAGCTGCGGAGATTCATGTAAACGGAGCGGTGGAGACCAAAGTGAGTGTTTTAACTTTTAAAATGAACTTCCTATGACAGTTAAGCTTCCAAAGACATGAACTGAACACGTGCCAGACTGATCACGCGCTGTGAATGCAGCCGCAAATCCCGCGATTACCTCAGTTGATGTGATGAATGTAATCCGATCCTGCTGCGTTTGTGCCGTGACGCTCAATCGGCTCACTCGCATTATATCGAACAGACACGTTCAGTTTTTAATTGTAGTGTCTCTAACTGAACTGATTATCTGAAAATGAACGCGGTGGGCAAGTGATCCAGTAATCCTGTAGCCGACTAGCCATGCCTAGAGTAGGGCAATGAAGCAGTGCCTTCTGGGAATTGTTGTCTTTCATCCCCATGAGACAAAAATACATTTTCTGTGTTTTCTCAGTCTAGAAGGCACCAAATTCAAAAATAATTTCACATTTCTACAGCATTAATGACCCAGTTTAAATACAGATTCATCTTCCCAGCGCTGAAGTACCCCTTTAACCACAACCACCTTGAGCTAGTCTCTGCTGCTGCTGCTATCTTCCCGATAGGCTCCTTCGTTTAGGTTTCATCCCAAGCTTCTTTAAGAAATAGTGCACAGATGTTGCTGGTAAGCCATGGCAGCCGACTTTGGTAATAAACAAGGCTGCATTCCATCCAGAGATGGCTAGTCTGTCCTTCAAGAGCACAGTCAGCTCGACTACCAAGATGGTCTTTGTGCTCCTGTACAGAAGAACCATGTCTGGTCGAAGTGTAGTCACTGCCACCTCTTCTGGAAGACAAGCTTCTTTTTAATGTCAACTTGCATCAGTGAGAACCTTGAAACAAAATAGAGGGTGGGGTACTCTGTTCTTCTCTGGTCTCCTTGCCTTATGAACTGACCTCTCTGGGCAATGGTGTCTGATATTTATTGGTTTTAACCCTCTGCAAGTCTGTCCATTAGGCAATTTCATCAAGGACCTTGTCATGTCTCCATCCGTAGCATTCTTCTCCCAGTGCATTTGGACATCTTGTCAAGATGTGGTTCAGTGTGCACAGGGCTGCTCCACAATGCTTGCAGGTTGGATCCTCATCTTTTTCCCAGATCTTTTGGTAATAGGTCAGCTACCACACACAAGAGGAAAGTCAATCTGCCTTGGTCAGCACTCCAGGACAGTGAATGCTCAAGTGCCTGATCCCATTGCATCCACTGCCCTTGAGAGGCGAGCCCAACTACTCTTACGAACCAGTCTTCTGCAACTGCTCGGACCCTCTGCACCACAAGTGTCATCCTACATTTGGCATCGGACTTACTCCAACTCTTGGCTTTGTAGTTTCCCAGCCCCAATTGTCTTTGGCAGACCACGCCGATAATTTCCTGATGTTGCTAGTACAATTCAGCTTCCCTCACGGTCTGCTGTGAATTTTAATTTCATTCCACACTTGACAGTTTTGTTGGCATTTTCATCCTTAGATAGTAGCTGTGTGCTGGCTGCTCTTGCCTGGGTGGCTTTAAATTCTTCCACCACTGTTGAGACTAAGTGGAGTTTGGAGGTCTTGCTGTGCAAATTGACTGAGCTGAAATGGTGAGGAACACCCAGCCATTTTCGCACAAACGTGATGCACAGCCTCTCCATCGCTTCAAGGGGAAGGGGAAGTTGTATATTGTAGCCTGGGTATGATGCCATACTAGAAGCACCATACCTCCCAAGCAGATGGCTGTTTTCTTGTCAAGTTTCTTGAGCCAAATGAAGCAAATCATTAGACTGTTTACAACTGATTTGTTTAAAACACTGAATAATTTTGAAATGAAACGAAATGAAAGTGACTGGCTTCCTCAGAAATGGCATACTGCCTAACTATATATTAGTACAAAGATTAGAACATCCGAATTTACAATATTCATGAATCAGTTGGCGAAAAATTATCTGGATGACATACTACTTCCACTGTGATATGCATCCAATTCATATTTTACTGTCCCATGAAACCACAGGATAGGATTTGTGAATGGCATTGAAGTGATGCAACGGATGCTGGTTGGTCACATGATAATGGGAACATGATGGATGTAGGATGTCTAAATGACATTCATACTATACAGAACATACTATTTTAACAGTTGTGAAGTAATTACTCACTCAAAGAAAGCACCAACTCTGAGAGTATACAATTTCAGATGCAGCCACTGTCTTTATGATTCATTGAGTCATTTGTTCAACAAATTCATTCAGGAACAAAGCAAGTGACTGGCTGTAAGATTGAATCATTCATTACAACCCGAATTCCAGAAAAGTTGGGACATTTTTTAAATTTAAATAAAATGGAAACTAAAAGACTTTCAAATCACATGAGCCAATATTTTATTCACAATAGAACATAGATAACATAACAAATGTTTAAACTGAGAAATTTTACACTTTTATCCACTAATTGAGCTCATTTCAAACTTGATGCCTGCTACATCTACCAGGATGTTAGCAACAGATCCTTTAAGTCCTGTAAGTTATGAGGTGGTGCCTCCATGGATCTGACTTATTTGTACAGCACATCCCACAGATGCTCGATTGGATTGAGATCTGCGGAATTTGGAAGCCAAGTCAACACCTCAAACTTGTTCTTGTGCTCCTCAAACCATTCCTGAACCATTTTTGGTTTGTGGCAGGGCGCATTATCCGCATGCTGAAAGAGGCCACAGTCACATTCAATACTGTTTCCATGAAAGGGTGTACATGGTTTCCCAGCAGAACATTGCCCAAAGCATCACACTGCCTCTGCCGGCTTGCCTTATTCTCATAGTGCATCTTGGTGTCATGTGCTCCCCAGGTAAGCGAATCAGACGCACCCGGCCATCCACGTGATGTAAAAGAAAATGTGATTCATCAGACCCGGCCACCTTCTTCCATTGCTCCGCGGTCCAGTTCTGATGCTCACTGTTGTTGCTTTTGTTGGTAGACAGGGGTCAGCATGGGCACCCTGACTGGTCTGTGGCTTTGCAGCTCCATACACAACTAACTGTGATGCACTGTGTATTCTGACACCTTTCGATCAGAACCAGCATTAACTTCTTCAGCAATTTGAGCTACAGTAGATTGTCTGTTTAATCAGACCATATACAACCTTCGTTCCCAACTCGCATCAATGAGCCTTGCCCGCTCATGACCCTGTCACCAGTTCACCACTGTTCCTTCCTTGGACCACTTTTAATAGATACTGACCACTGCAGACCAGGAACACCCCACAAGAGCTTTAGAGATTTTTGGAGATGCTCCGATCAGTCGTCTAGCCATCATTTGGCCCTTGTCAAACTCGCTCAAATCCTTACGCTTGCCCATTTTTCCTGCTTCTAATACACCAACTTTGAGGACAAAATGTTCACTTGCTGCCAAATATATCCCACCCACTAGCGGGTGCCATGATGAAGAGATAATTATTGTTATTCACTTCAACTGTCATGTATTCAATATGTTATGCCTGATCGGTGAATGTTTGTGTGTGTTATAGGTTGGGAATGGAGCACGATGGGCAGGGGAACCGTTGTGGAGATGAGGTGCAGATGGGGAGCATCATGGCCCCACTGGTGCAGGCTGCTTTCCACCGGTTCCACTGGTCCCGTTGCAGTCAACAGGAACTGGGCCGCTACCTGCAGTGAGTACTAGATGTACATACACACCAAATCAACCACAACTTTAGGTGTACAACTGTGGATTATATACCACCTCATTCTCCCTCTGTAGTTCATATGATTGTCTCCGTGATGACCCATTCGAGCACACCTGGGAGGAGCTCCCACAGCTGCCCGGGCTGCATTACTCTATGAACGAACAGTGTCGCTTTGACTTCGGGGCCGGATATATGATGTGCACAGCGGTGAGTCTTGAATTAACTGCCGCACAGACCTTTTCATTCAAATAATGCATTATTTTTTATGAGATTGTAAAATCACTACAAGCATGTATAATTCTCCCTCAACATCAGCTTGCCATAACAATCACCATTTGTGGTCATTGGGTTCACCCTAGGTCGCCGTGACCCAGTATTATGTGTTATACATGCTAATAATGCATTATGAATGTAACAGTATGTTGTGTTAAGTGACTGAGTTTTGATATCTGTACATGCTGAAGGGAAAAACCTTAAAGGAATAGAATAGTGCACCAAAAATGTTTTCGTCACTATTTCTCACGCTCATGCTGTTTCAAACTCGTTTGGCTTTCTTACTTCCATGGAATAGGAAAGGAGGATTTTGAAAAATTTCCATTCAGACTTTACAAAGGCCACAAAGCACCTGTAATGTATCATAAATGTGGTCCATATGGCACTTTATTTCAAATCTTCTGAAGTAATGCAAGTTATACAGTTTGAAATTCATAATTGATTAAACGTTTTGTCATCTGCCCTAGCTCTAAAGAAGCAGCATTGATTTATTAAGAAATTGTGCTTTTGAGTGGGATCTTTTCAATAACTTTTTTCATAATTTTGAAAGTTAGAAAGCCTTTCAAACATTCTGTGTATTCTGCAGAAAAAAGAATGTTATATGGGTTCACAGGAATGTGAGAAAGTGATGAAACTTTTTTTATTTTTGGGTGAACAAATCTTTTAGTGAAAAAAAGGACCAGGTTTTAAAATCCTTCATAGCACATCTGCACACACAGCTGGTTTTATTTTATATAGATCTGTCAATATAAAACAAATTAAAAGATTCACACCAAAACACATTTTATAAAAAACAAATTCCAAAACGATGCCAGACGTATATATGAGAGAAAATGTGAGGCTAATTATATTGTTTGCCATTCACTTTTGAGAGGAAAAAAAACAAAACATTTTTTAATAAAAAAATTATCAGATAATCAAAACCAGATGGCATGAGTTTGAAATCACTTGATGTTGCTTTAACAAAACTGGATAAAAATGATTTCAAGAATCATTTATGCTCAAAAAAAAAAAAAAATGAAATTCCAGCTGAACAGCACTGCTTGGACTGTACTTCACTGTCTTGTTAAACCATTCCCTTAGCTGCAAAAGGTGGGTCCGTCAGGAGCCCAGGTAAGGTGTTCTCCTCAGTCGCAATGTGGCCTCTTTCGTTTGAACTTGGTTCAAGTCAGATGGTCTTATTGTTAATCATTACATGTTATTGGTTGGTGTTGAACTCATTGTCATTTTGCAGACATGTACACAGCGGGATACTAAACCCACAGTCGTCTTTTCTTCATTTCGGAATTTATTGGCACTGTTTTTTTTCATGAATTTAACAGCCTGTGTGACGAGAACTTAAATGAATGCTTGATTTCAGTACAAATGTAATCATTTAAATATTTTCAACTTGTCCTTGAGTTTCTAAAAATAAAGAAAAAATATGTACAGAAATGCACATATTGATGTCTATTTATGGCAATATATGTACATGGATACTCAACCATCTGCAAAGTTGTGTTTACAACACACAGGAATTACATTAGGGTAATGCATAACTGGAGGTCATCCAGCCAGAACAGTAGTCAGTAAGTAAGTGCTTCAGCAAAGACACGAGTGCCGCATTTCTGCTTCTAAACTCTCTGGAATGCCTTGCCCTAGACTTCTGTTGTAGAAACTCTATTATGAATACATTTCTGTATGTTTTATTTTTCAAACCGAGGGACTTCTTTGCTGTGGTAATGAAAAGCTTGCCACAGATTTTCTCTATAGAGCTCAAACTTCTTTTGAATATCCCTTTAATGTCAAGTTAACCAGGTCATTGCAGTCTGGTTTTCTACATTCATCAGAAAATATACCCATGAATAGATTGGAGAAAGTTGAACCATAATACGGTTGCACTTTGTTTTACAGTATGTGCACTTAGCTAAGAAAGTACTTGGTAATACAAGGTAACTACATGGTTAAGGATAGGTTTAGGGGTAGGGTCAGGGTTAGTACCTAGTTACAACCCAGTTATTGCAATTACAATAAGAAGTACATAGTATGCACATGAGGAACAGGACTGTAAAATAAAGTGCTACCTACAATAAAGTTCTCTTCAGGTGCTAAATTATCATGTAGCTATTGGCCTAGCAATATTTAGCTTGGCAAACTCCAAATAATATTAAAACTGAGATAACGGTAGCAGCCAGTTGGCTAATGCTGAAAACTGTGAGCCATTATTTTGCACTTAGTGTCTTGATGTGTTTGAAACGCTTGTTGGGTTTAGGATCCTGCTAAATGGAGTGTCATCATTAGTACCACAGCCAGAGATTCTAGTCCTGTCTATTACACCTCTCCAAGGGAAGAGGAAAAAAAGAGATTTTGCTTAGCATTTGAGGCCATATCACATCACTGCCCAGCATTCTGTTGTCTGTGCTCTTGGTCAGAAGCTGTATCATAACTAAAACAGCTTTTCGTCATTGTTTTGTTTTGCCTGCATGAGATTGCTTTGTTACATAAATGTAACCTGCCCATTATTGAAAATGTATCATACTGTTTCATCGTGCCTTGATAATTGTGATATATTATATTATATTATATTGAAGTTCGTTATTACGTTACGTTTAAACACTTTGATAAATAAATGAACACACAAATCAAAGTAACGCGAATGGCTGCTGCATACACATAATAAAACATAAACAAAACACAAAGTAAAATCCAGGCCTGGTCCTCTCTTGTCCTTCAATGTCATCACTCCTCATTTTCTGCTTCCGAGCTCCTTCATAAGAGATGGGTTTGACACACAGGTGACGCTCATTTGCAATCATGCCACCGGCCTCTCCCCGTCCTCTAACGGCTCTCGCCCACCCTGCTTGTCTATTATATTATATTATATTATATTATATTATATTATATTATATTATATTATATTATATTATATTATATTATATTATATTATATTATATTATATTAATTATATTATATTAATTATATTATATTATATTATATTATATTATATTACTGTATGTTATATTATATTAATAAAATACATATATATATCACATCATCTCGACTTTTAAAGAACAATTTACCATTTATCCAATCTGACATCCTTCAGATTGATCCTAGCCTTGTGACTATCTGACTAGCTGCGTCTTGTCGTCTCATTCAGAGTGAGTGAGAGGTTGAGAATGAATTTTCTACTCTCTGTTCCTCTATTTCTCAGTATCGCACCTTTGACCCCTGTAAGCAGCTTTGGTGTGCTCACCCAGACAACCCCTTCTTCTGCAAAACCAAAAAAGGACCGCCCATTGATGGTACCACATGCGGAGATGGGAAGGTACCGCCTTTAATGCAGATATATCCTGATGTGTTAGACTCACTCGCTTCCTCTTTGTTTATGTGTTTGCTTTGGTCTCTTCCTCTCTCAGCACTGTTTTAAAGGCCACTGTGTGTGGCTGACTCCAGACATCATAAAACAGGACGGAGGCTGGGGGATGTGGAGTGAGTTTGGCGCCTGCTCTCGCTCCTGTGGAAGGGGACTACAGTTTCGCACCAGAGCTTGTGACAATCCACGGTATCTATCTATCTATCTATCTATCTATCTATCTATCTATCTATCTATCTATCTATCTATCTATCTATCTATCTATCTATCTATCTATCTATCTATCTATCTATCTATCCATCTATCCATCTATCCAACTATCCATCTATTCATCTATCCATCTTTCCATCTATCTACCAACCCGATTCCAAAAAAGGTGGGACACTGTACAATGATGGTCTGATGGTATGGGGTTGCATGAGTGCATGTGGCATGGGCAACTTACACATCTGGAAAGGCACCATCAATGCTGAAAGGTATATCCAAGTTCTAGAACAACATATGCTCCCATCCAGACATTGTCTCTTTCAGGGAAGACTTTGCATTTTCCAACATGAAATCAATT
The DNA here is from genome assembly GCA_023029165.1 of Gobiocypris rarus. Lineage (NCBI taxonomy): Eukaryota > Metazoa > Chordata > Actinopteri > Cypriniformes > Gobionidae > Gobiocypris > Gobiocypris rarus. Next base: position 22,029,750 of record CM040932.1, read on the forward strand.
TGAAATCTATCTATCTATCTATCTATCTATCTATCTATCTATCTATCTATCTATCTATCTATCTATCTATCTGTCTGTCTGTCTGTCTGTCTGTCTGTCTGTCTGTCTGTCTGTGTCTGTCTGTCTGTCTGTCTGTCTGTCTGTCTGTCTGTCTGTCTATCTATCTATCTATCTATCTATCCATCCATCCATCCATCCATCCATCCATCCATCCATCCATCCATCCATCCATCCATCCATCCATCCATCCATCCATCCATCCATCCATCCATCCATCCATCCATCCATCCATCCATCCATCCATCCATTTTTCACATTTAACCATTTTTTTTCAATTCCTTTAACCTCCTCCAGTCCAGCCAATGGTGGACGTTCTTGCTCCGGCCCAAGCTATCAGTTCCAGATGTGTAATACACATGAGTGTAAGGACCCGTACCGTGACTACAGAGCCGAGCAATGTAGCGTGATGGACAACAAGTTAGAGTACCAGAATACCTGGCACCACTGGCTGCCTTATGAACACCCTGACCGTAAGTAATATGTCAGACTTCACAGACCATACAGAGTTGACAGCAGATACTGAGCAACAAAACAGCATTGCATTGGCCACAAATACTACAAATACTATCAAACAGTCACACTACTGACAGGATTTTTTTTAAAAAATAAAAGAGTACCCTAAAACAGCACAGTACACCTACTTTAGACACCTAAGCCACACTACCCACCTTGAAACCTTAAGGTACTAAATATTTAAATTTAAATGAACCAATACTAACCTTTTATGAATCGGTGAGGTACCAAGATGTACTTTAGAGGCCTTGTGACAAGCTGTTTTTTTTCTTTCTGAAAGCGTATTTCTGTGCAATAAGCAAAATAAATAAATAAAAATACAATGTCATATTTTGCTGGAATATTTAATATTATACTTCTGTTTTACTGTTTGTTTTGAATGGTTTAACTTTGTCTGTATTCTCTTTTATTCTTGTTTTTATTTCTCTTTACTTTGTTCAGCACTTTGGATAGTTCTGCTATGTTTAAATGTGCTATATGACTTAAATCTACTTACTAATATTACACAATATTATTATTATTATTATTTAATAGAATATAATTTTATTTTATTATCTTTAAATTGTTATTTAAATTGTACATTCTATTCATATAGTTTCTCACTCCTGTCCTTCACAATCAAGTTCAGTTTGTCAACCAGGCTGATGTAATCCATCTTTCCACACAGCTGTTCTCATTTACATGGTGGGCACACATGAAAATATGATTTCACTCAAACCCCCCTCTTTTTTCCACGTGTACTTCTACACCATTCATGACATCACTGAGAACATGAAATCCCTCCAGAGTCTTTACCGCTATGGACATCTGCCTTAGTTTTATGATCAACACAAATACATCCAAAATAATGCTGGTGTAAAGAGGGACTTTTTGAGCTTTTTTATTACCGTCATGCCAATGACTGAACGCAGAATAATTCACACAAGAATGTTTGTGGTTTATGTCTCATCACGTAAAATGGGCTTGGATACCTTTGATTTGATGATGTTATGATTTTTACATTATGTTTTTTACATCTTGCACTCAAGAGAAATGCACTCTTTTGACCTTGATTTGTTGAGTTGTCTTGCTTTTTTATTAGGAAAATATTTTTTCCAGACAGTGTGCAAAGAAATGTTTTTACATTTCTGGGATATCCAACAGTCATCAAATTGTTTAAGGTTAACTTATGTGCTTTATGGGAAATTGAGCTGGACTTAAAATGTACTTCTGAAACAGTGGATTTTAATCAGTTTGTGAATAATAATATGATGTACAATGAATTTATAGAACATATTAAGACTATCAGGAGAACATTCACACTTATTTAAGGTTTTATTTTTGTATAAACCATGGAATAACATTATCTAAGTCAACCCTCTGTTGGACCAAGTTGGACTAGTTGTGCAATACTAGTTGTACATTTAGTACATTTTGTAACTGGTATTTAATGTAATTTAATTTAATTGAGTTAGATATTTTTGTTGTATCTAAATCCATCACTCAAGGATCTCTCTCGTCTTGTTTTCCATAGCTAAGCAACGCTGCAAATTGTACTGTCAATCCAAAGAGACACGAGCTATAGTCAACATGCAGACTCTGGTGGAACCTGGAACACGCTGCTCCTACAAAGATCCCTACAGTGTGTGTGTGTACGGAGACTGTGAGGTGAATAGCTGCGTGTGCCTCTTGTAATATGTGCTTAGTTCCCTTTTACTTATGGTGTCTTTCTCCCTTCAGAAAGTGGGCTGTGATGATGTGGTTGGATCAGCTCTGCAGGAAGATAAGTGCGGCGTTTGCGGGGGAGACGGAACCAAGTGCAAGACTCACAAGTTTAACTTCACCTTTGTAGAGAAGAAAGGTACGTCTCCTTTGCACACATGTAATAATCCTCTTAAATAATGAGTATACAAAGAATAAATGTAAAAAAGAAAAAGAAAAGATGGGCCTGGTTGAGTTAGTAGTGTGTTGACCAATCACAACACACTGCTCCAGCTGACCAATCAGAGCACATTGTGCTTTCCGGAAGAAGGGCCTTCATAGAAACCTGAACTAAAGGAGTGTTACTGACAGACAAGAGAGGTGCTGCAACAATTTAAAATGTGTTTTTTGAACATTTAAGCTGGAAAAACTACTATTAGACCCCAAAAATAAAATCAAGACTATATAATAGGTCCCCTTTAAGGCATACATATCTGTATTGGAATTTTTTTAGCTGGCTATTGTAAAGAGTGAACCAAAGTGTGAACACCCTTAATAGTAACTATTTCCATTAGCAGAAGTGTTTTGTTCTTTGTTCCTGGATGACTCAGCAGTAATATAAGATCTTTTCAAATGAAATAAAATGTCATATCAGTTCAAAATATATAATACACAATATAATTCCTTGCAACCCTATATATAAATAATTTTAAAAAATGTAATAAAATCTAAATAGAACACTAAAAAAAAGAAGATATTTTGTCTGTTTACTTGTATGTCATGTGATCATTTCACACGACAAAATCTAAGGGGTTCAGCTTGGAAAAAACTGTAAGCTTAGTGGAAACAAATATTGGTTTCAAAATTTAATTCTGAAAAGTATCCATAAAAATAGTTCAGTACAAATAAAACAATTGTTGGATAGTAATAGTGAATTGAAAATGTTTTGCATTTGGTTTAGGTGTCATTAAGGTGCTTGAAGTTCCCAAAGGGGCGAGACATCTCTTTATCCAGGAACTTAATGGGACTACTCACATTTTAGGTAAAGCCTGATCATTCCCTGTATTTTCTCATACAGTAAGCACTGAAGTGGTCACAATTTTTGCCTAATTTCGGCTCTCTTTCTTAATTTTTTCCCCGCTGAATAGCTGTCAGGAATAAAGCGTCTGGTGATTTCTTTCTCAATGCACATGGAGACTACCCAGAGACGCGCTCAGTTATCGAAAAAGGTCTGGAATGGGAGTATGAGAATAAAACCAACAAGGACACTATTCAAACCAATGGCCCCCTGAAAAACGATGTGGTTGTCATGGTAATCTCCCATAGGAATTCACAAACACATGAATGGACACACACTTTTTTAACTAGTTTTAACTGATTGTCTTTTATTTGTGTAATAGATCCGAATGCATGGATCGGCCAAAGTGAAGGTGTCTATCAAATACATCACTGACAATGACAAACCAAGTGACAGCGCCAATGAGAATAACATGGTCCCTGATAATGCCTTGCCATACTCCTGGGTGGTGAAGAGATGGGCACCTTGTTCCAAGACCTGTGGAGGAGGTAGGTCACTGCAACCCCAACAATCATTTGTCTGAGAATAGTTTTTATTTGGATACAGGCAGATGAGTTTCCCCTACATCTCTAATAAATAGTTTCTACTATAACTGACCCTTTACTAAGTCCCTCCTTAAAACATTACCGACCAATCCTACCTTAGCAACTGCTATCCACCCTGTTATCAAGCTTGCAGCAGTAACTAAAAGGAAAGAGTCTATAGAGTCCTGCTGTGATGACATAGTTTTGTAGGCCAACCCGAAAGTTACCATACCCCTGGATCCCTCAACATAAACCCTATAGGATTTTTCCATTGGCTCTTGGATCATTGCAGAAAATAAGTTCTACAATCAACAACATTTTCGGATTCTTAAACATTTTAAAAATGAACCCAATGTTTATGGCTCACTTCATATGTAGGCTACTTGTGGACTGTAGACTGTCCCATATGTTTTTTAAGGTTTCAGAAGGGTGTGCACGAGAGCCCCCTTGGAGGTCGATGCACACTTCTGCCATGCCCACATAAAATTGAGCTCTTCTTGACTGTCAAAGTGTCAGGAAGTCACAATTTTTGTAACTTGAACCACAATTCTGACAATATTTAGTCCAATGAAATGTTAGCATACATTATTTGTATTATACTATTCTGAATTTCTCTTTTCATGTGCATGGATATTTCATTCACTTCATTCTTATGGACAGGCATTCAGATGACGCGTTACGGCTGCCGCAAGAACACAGAGATGAGGATGGTCCATCGCAGATTCTGTGAGAAAATCAAGCAGCCTCCGCCCTTATTTAGAGACTGTTACCTGAGAGAGTGTGCTCAGCCTATGTGAGTTTGTGCACCAAAAGATCTTTCATTCCCAAATCAGATATGTGTATTGGAGTTGTTTAATCAGATTGTTTTTGAAGTAAAAAAAAGTAATATTTTATCTTTACTTGTTATTGCTATTATTATAACTTTGCTGTTATCATTACAATTGGCACATTTAGTTTTTTAATCATCAGTGCATGGGATACAACACAGAAATCAACATTTGCATTCCCTAGCACTACACATGTTGTGGTCTAGTTTTCTGCAATTATAGTCTATGTCCAGCAGATGTCATTGTGATACTGTTCTATCTTGCATAATAACACATGGCAATTTAGCACCTGTTTTTTACTGAATAAACATTGACTATGTGTTTAGCTGGGTGGCTGGAGAGTGGGGAGAATGCAGTAAGTCTTGTGGGAAGACGGGCACTCAGACACGTTCCGTGCGTTGCGTCCAACCTCTGGGCGACGACAAGTACAAATCCATCCGCAGTCGTTACTGCAACGACGAGCGCCCAGAATCCCGCAGAGACTGCAATCGCAACCTGTGCCCTGCTGAGTGGAGGCTTGGCCCCTGGTCACAGGTACAGACATGAATATGCTTTGTTAATATCAGTATAGATCTGAGCGCTGGATTCGTCTGACATTCTGTTTGTGTGGGCTGTTGTAGTGCTCAGTGACGTGTGGTAATGGCACGCAGGAGAGGCAGGTGCTTTGCCACACCCGTGACAACACCATTGGACTCTGTCTGGACTCCAAACCAGCTGCATTAAGACCCTGCAGAATAGATCCCTGCCCAAGTACGTATTCAGCTTTCTGGTCACACTTTCATTAATAAGTCTGAAATAACAAAAAAAAAACAGCTCATTACATTCATAATTCAAGTCAACACCAAGCCCAATTTCTGTAAACTGATGTACTGAAACAAGATATTAGAGTTTGATATACTTCGGAATTGATTGACTCGTTAAAAGTGGGCGTAACATACCAGATTTGATCCAGATGGTTGGTGGGAGGGAAGTAATCCTGCATTGGGAGTCACTAACTGGTTACACTTTACAATAAAGTTCTTTACATTATCTAATTATTAAATAACAATTATATTTTTATAATTATTAATCAAATTATTAAACACTGCTGTTCAAAAGTTTTTAAAAGTATTTGAATGAAGTTTCTTATGCTCACAGGGCTGCATTTTACAGTAAAAACAGTAATATTGTGAACAATATATTTTAAAATGTAATTTATTCCTTTGATGCAAAGCTGAATTTTCAGCATCATTACTCCAGTCTTCAGTGTCACATGATCCTTCAGAAATCATTTTAATGTGATGATTTGGTGCTTAAGAAACAATTCTTAAAAATGATCAATGTTGTGCTGCTTAATATTTTGGTGGACACTGTGATACATTTTTTGTAGGATTATTATTATTTATTTTGTATTTTTGTTAAATAGAAAGTTCAAAAGAACAGCATTCATTTGAAATATAAATCTTTTGTCACTTATGATCACAAATGAACAATAGTATATTTATAAATGTCTAACATAAACCTAGATTAACAAATCCTGTAAAAAAAGATTCATTTTTAGTTAATTATATCTAATGTGTATATATATAATTAACATGACCGTATTGTAATGTGTTACCACCTGTAAAGTGTTTTAAACTAACAAAATGCATAATTGAGTTACACATAACTCAAAAAGTTTGTAAAATATTACACCTTCAAAATAATAGCATTCCATATGATTGTGTATCCTCCACAGTTTGGTTGTGATGAAACATCTTTGCTTAGCATGACAGTTGTTAATATGTCATCTACCGAGTGCTAGTAGGAAGTCAGGGATATTGATTTAATGCTGATGAATACATAAAATATATGAAGCCAAGTAATCATATATAAACTAAAGTATAGTCAATTGGGATTATTTGAATGTACACATACAGTACTAATGATCTTTCAAGCTTACTTATTAATGTTATTACTAAAAGTTGTATTTTCTCTACTGGTTTTGTGCAGAAATAACAGACTAATTCATGACATTAACAAATGCACTAATATAGTTGACGAGTTTTCTCTTTATTTATTTCTCTCTCTCCGTCTCCTGGGCTTTCTCCTTCCCGATCCCACTTCCTCCTCTTCCCATATGCAACAGGGAGCACTTCTGACTTCAACAACCATGGCAACTTCCTGATACAGTGGTTGTCGCGTCACGACCCCAAATACCCCGTGCAGAGGATGTCAAGTAAAGCGTCTCTCTCCAGCCACGTTGTCGCGCTGCGCTGTCTCACCTCTCTCAGCTGGACCTTCCCTCTGTCACTCTGCCTGGCTTTACAAGGCAAACTCCCCTGACTGCCTCCCTCTTCTGAGGCTTGCACGCTTCTCTTTTTCCTGGGTGGTGGTCCTCTTTTACGGGGCGTTTCCGATAGGGGGAGGTTTCTCTGTTTCTCTCTCTCTCTGTCTCTCGCTCTATCTCTCTCTCTCCTTTGTGGAGCTCTGTGTTGTGAACGCTGGCCAGTGAGAAATTGTTGACAAAACAAAACTTGTAAAAAATTCGGGGGATGTTCGTTAAAGGAGGGGCTTTGTGGTTGGATGGGCAGCTTGCGGAGCTAATGATTGCGCTGAGGTTTCCGCAGGGGCGATGTGTTTGTTTGAATCACTGCCCTCTGCAAGCTGTTTCTATATGGCTCACGCTCTCGAGGCGGACGCTGTTTTACAGAGGCGCCGCCTGAGCTGCAGGAGTGAAGGGGAAAAAAATAAACAAGAAAAGTGGCTAAAAGATAAAAAAAAAAAAAAAAAAAGCTTTATTGTGAATGTGAACTTGTCACAATGAGGAAATATTTGCTAAGTGCTCATTCCACTTCCTAGTTCATTCTCGAAAACTGATGGGACAAAAACAAACACTCAAACGAACAAGTTAAGATGTTAACATGGGATGTACTGTTGAACCGCCATCACACGTGTTGGTGGCCGATGGTGAACATGAGGTGGAACTTGCTAAACAGGGTCGCTTTACTACACACGTTCGAATGCCATGACCACCTCATCCTCCATCCTCTCTTTGACTGTTAACGAATTCAATAAATGCAGCTTATTTGTGCTTGCAGACTTTAAACAAACATATAAATATATTTGTATTTATATATGACTATAAATCTATATGGGTACCAATAATATGAAATATTAATAATTTGTTTTACCATGAATAAGCTGTAGCTTATTAGCCTAACATTTTGACTGCTATTGATCGCTTTAATTCTTGACTGTTACGTGTATTTTTTTATTGATTTTACATAAATACAGAACTATTGCTATTTAATAACAGAAGTTAAGTGTTTCGGGGATAAGGGGAAGACCTATATTATGCAGGACTCGCTCAGCCAGTTGCCTCTTCGTTTTTTTGTTGTTGTTGTTTTTTCAGAGAGAAGTGGTTTCATTTTATCGGATTCATCCTGAACGAGAGGGATTCATGCACATTTAAATATCTCCATGTGGTGATGAGAGCAGTGTGCGTTTTCATCATGCCTTCGTGTGTGCGGGTGTTTCCGACATAAGTGTGCATCCGTGTATGTCTGCCAGCATGCGTTTTAACAATGGTTACCAGTGGCCATACGAAAGACAAACCACACATAAATATACCTCATGAACTTTCATCCACATCCGAGCTCATTCTTTTCGGGGGTGGGAAGACATAGAGCATAATAACAATGCCTTACACTACAACTGAATGTATCGGCATTTATCTGTGAAAGTGATGGCTTAGCGCACAGAAACCAGAGGCAGCTTCAAACAAAACCTGAAATAGAACCAACTGATCAACCAATCGTCATACACATCCGAAACAGTGGCAAACCCATTGGCTACGGAGAGCGTTTTAATGGAAACCTACACTCAGCATCTCTTTATCACATCAGACGTGTCATTGTATCGTGAAACACATTTCTGTTGTGACTATGTAGCGAGCTATCCGAATTTTTCATGCTCAAAAGCCGTGAAGAAAACACTAGGAAAAGCCAGACCTTGCAGTGAGATACTGTAAATAAACATAGGTGTTTACTGTATTTAATAACATTTATGACTGTTATCTCCTTACTTATAAGAAAAAAAAAAGCTAATATTATATATTATGAGTAACTGTCATGTTACTTCACTGGCCTAACTGCGTCTTGGCTGGCTGTTGTGGGGGAAATGTCTGGGGAACATTCAGATGGACTTACGTGCACTGCGTCTATATGCACTTTGATTTATCAGGGAAACTTTATTAATGTTTTGTAAATGTTTAATATATGACACTTGTATGTGCCATGCCAGTTTTTACATCATCATGGAAATCCTGTATTTTATTTAACTAATGACCTATTTATTTATTTACCTGTTCATCTGAATTACCAATGGATTAATTGTTCTCAAAGTAATGAAGTGTTTAACCAAAGTTACTGTGACCTTGTACCTTTCAATACAGTTGATTTATTTTTCTGAAGAAGATAACTCTATCTGTATGTTTAAAGGGGGGGTGGGAGTGCATTTCATTGTTTCAGTTTCTGTCATGATCAACTGCAAAAGTAGGAATAAAAAAAGTATTATAAAAACAGAAATCTTCTCCTCTGGCTTTTCCCTGTCTGTTTTGGTGCTCTGCTTTCTGTCTTTTTCTCTGAAAGTGTGATTTTTTCCATTTACTTTAAAGGTGCAATACACAACATTGGACCCTCTATCGCTATTTATGGTTGAATGTATTTTTTATTTTTATTTATTTTTTTATGTCACTTGTGCTACAATATAAATCATTCTTGTAGACGTACTATAGTAAATTTGGGTAAGGCAATAACACAAATTTTTTTGATGTATTTGCAAAAATGTTGTCCTCTAAAAACTTTCCGTGGGTCAACTTGGATATCATTATATCTGCATCATATTGACCTCTAGATATTGACATCAGTGATTGAAAATCCCCTTGTTGACCATACATTTTTGGATGATCTTGCAAAATAGTTTAGCCATGGATCATACTAATAAATCTAATACATTTTCATAAGGATAAATAACTACATTCATAGTCCATAAATAATCACATTCACAAAGGAAACTGCTTGTTAACTAATCATTCATCCTAACATGTTTAGTCCTCCAGTATGCATGTACATCCCTATCTTCACAGGTTTGCTCAATGGTCAGTTCATAACTTCTTTTCTGCTTTTGCCTTAACTCATGCTGATCTCAAGAATTTTCACCTATTTCTTGCTCAAACACATGTTTTCTCTACTTAGTTTCACATACACTCCTGGGCAAAAAATTTTTCAAAACAGTTCAAAATGACAAAACACTAAGCTTTTAATTGTCTTAACCACAAACTTTTGGTCAGGAAATTAGCAAAATTTCTAATTTGAAAAAAGCCATTGCCGTCTCAGAAAAACATCAAAGACAGAATTAAGGTTTTGGCAGAATATGGGTACTTGCATGTGGAGTGATGAATCACAATGAAACCCGATTTGCATGGTGATGCTCCGGAGCGGTGTCTTAAAATCTGCTGAGAAATATAACAATAAATGCATCTCCACCACAGTGAAGAATGGAGGAATGAAGGTGTCATTGTGTGTGGCCAGATTTGAACCCTATAGTGGATATAGGGCCTCATAATTAAACTCAAACGAACTGGGTGACATTTTTCAAATACTCAAACAGTTTAAAGCCATGCGCATTGAGTGGAACAATGACTCTTCTTCCTGTAAAAAAGATGTCTGCAAATTGGGGAAGGCTATTCCATTCCAAGTTCATTTATCTACCGTATTTGTGCAATTCTTGTTATTTTCTTATCAGTGATTTGTGATCAAAATGGTTAAGACCATTAAAAGACCACTAAATATTTTGGCCCGCCATTTTTGGCCCGAGAGTGTACATCTCTGTCTTTACAGATTTGCTTAATGGTCAGTTCATAACTTCTATTCTGCCTTTGCCTTAACTCAAGCTTCTATCAAGATTTGTGCTTATTTCTTGTTCAAACACACTTGTCAAAAGCAAAAAAAAAAAAACAAGATTAGAAGACATTGTTTTATCTACTTAGCTTCAGTCATTAAGATTTATATATGCATCATAGATTGTAAAAAGTGTTAACTTGATCTAACTTGATCTAACCCTTAGATTTAATTTTGATAGTGTAACCTATATGTATTTTAATTTATTGCTTCTGTATGATTTCAGGGTACATAAAGAAAATATCTTATGTCCCTCTCTTCTTTTGCAGGACTGCGTTGTCACGGTGACCGCTCTGCATTCTGTCGCATGGAGGCGCTGCTGCAGTATTGTTCCCTTCCGGGCTTCCAGCGAATGTGCTGCAAGTCCTGCAAGGTTGACAATCCCCCAAAGATCCCTGTGATCACAAGTAGGCCACCATCCAAATCAGAAATAACCACTAAAGAACGATCAACTATAACTCACAGTCCCACACGCACAGAGTTCACCACAGCGTGGACCTCCACGGCAGCCTTTCAGTCATCTACAGAAGGGATAGGTGCCACTTCTGTGAGCACACCTTGGTTATATTCGGCCTTAGCAACGTCAGCTGATATTCACGGATACACGACAGTGCCCATTTATCCGTATACTACAGCTCCTATCTATAAGCACGCAACTCCAGATTTCCTTCCAGAACAGAGTACATCCTTTGCCATTACTTCAGCAACAAGGAACACATCCGCACCTGTAGATGAGATGGAAAACATCTCAGAAATACCAGTTAGCATTGCTATCCCCACCATTTTCAGTGATGTGAATGACGACACCCTCATTCCCAGCACCACCGTCCAGTTTGAGAAGTTTAATGGGAGTAGTGGTGCACCAAATGTGGACAACATTGTGATACTGCAGTCAATGACAGAGTATGGTGTAAATAAAAATGAATTAACAACCTCTGGAACCAAATTACCTGTTACCACTGTACCCACTATTTTCAGTGATGTGAATGACGACACCCTCCTTCCCAGCACCACCGTCCAGTTTGAAGAGTTTGATGGGGGTAGTGGTGCACCAAATGTGCAGTCAACATCTAAGAATGATGTGAATAAAAATGAATTAACAACCTCAGGCAAGATGGTCTTCAGCATTCCAGCGACATCTATAGCAGAGGTACCAACAACCACTGAAGAACCTGCTCCAATGGCAACAACCTCTATATCTACAACTTCCAGCTCACCATACTCAAGCACAACAGCATCCAGCACAGAGAAGATGAGCAGACAACCAAATAACGTGGAAGAGACAAGCGAGAGCAACGCTATTGATATACCGTATGGAATAATCCCGTTGGACAGCGAGTTTCCTCCAAATAACATAATCCCCAGGAGAGGGCGCGTGTTTCTGCGTGAGAAAACACGGAATAAGCGCATCCAGGAACTGCTTGAGGAAAAGCGAAACTTTTTGAGACGGATGAAAAGAGCACAGGGGATTTGAGCCCTGTCCAGTTTCTCTTATAGAGATACAGCTGCCAAATGCTACTTCTGAATCCAGATTTCATCTTGGTGCTTGGGTCAAGAACTGGAAAATGGCCAAAATATTTAATGAACTGATGCTTTTCCCTCTTTTAATGACATGGCAAACTGATCTTTGTGGATCAAAACCACTAGCATGTGTTTGCACAGTGTATTTGAACCTCAACAATGTCCTTTTAGGTAGGAGGTTTCACTGAAGGATTCTCATTCTAAGTGATTTGTCATTTTAAAGGATTAGTTCAATCAAAAATTTCAATTCTGTCATCATTTATTTTCTTCCTGATTCATAACTTTTTACATAGTTTTCCATACCATATAAGTGAATGGTAATCAGGAGCTATCAAGCCCCAATATGACAAGAAACCATAATACAAGTAATTTTCCACAGTCTTCTAAAGCCATTTGGTAGCTTTGTGCAAAAACAATTGTGCAAACAATATTATAATAGATCATAAAACATAAATCTTAAATATTCAAATTTTAGGATATTCGAAAAAGTTTCATCAAGATTTTTATGGTACTTTTATGGTTCTGTTTTGAAGCTTGACTGCTTCTCTCCATCCACTTTTACTGAATGAAAGAAAAACAGCATGAAAAAGAAAGGGAAGTCATCTAGAAAGTGAGTGAATGAGGAGATAAATTCCATGTTTGGCTTAACTACAAATATTTGACAGAGTTAAATGAATTATCCTTTGCACAAATGTGTTTTGCCCAAATATGATGAATGACAGATACAGACAATAGGCACAAACTGTATTATTGTTAAATTACAGTAGCATATAATTAGTGTTACTATTACTATTTTATTCCGTTGGCACCAGTCTGAAATGTACATGTTGGCTATGGTATGTTTCAACTGCAGATTTGATCATAAAAATGTCTGATCATTTTACACAGGGTCAAAAATACAGAACCCATGGTGATATGGCAGTTCAGTACATTGTGAAGGTACTGAAACAATGAATACAATAAATGCTCTTTCACTATGTAAAATGAAAGGCACTAATTTACCCCAGAGAAGTAAATCAGAGTTAAGTTCGTATATAGCCAGAAATGACATGCAGTTAAAACATCTCCATTACTCAATATTCTTACCTATATCGCTGTCTCATAAGTTTTGACTTGCATGTATCTGTGATGAGAAAATAACAGGGTTGTTTTCACTGGCGAGTGATTTGACAAGAATAATTCAGGGATGCACTACTAGGAAATACGTACAGATTTTAATGTTATGCTTGTGAATTATATTTCCTTTCACCAGTATGAAGCTTATGCTGAAATTTGTCAAATCAGGTCAAGAAGATATATGATTTTATTTGTGAGATGATAATTATGAGAGTGCTCTACAGCTATATACCAAAGATTGCAAAGACTCCATCATTATGTAAAAAGCAGAAGAAAATGTCAAAAACAGAAATAAATTTTCTATATCGCAAGTTTCAGAGTTTCACATTCCTCTTGTACATTTTCTTGTGCTTTTACAGACCTTTTTTTAGGTTTTGATATAATTACTTTAATTTAAAGTGTATATATTTTTCATGTAGATGCTAAAACAATCATATACACTATATTGCCAAAAGTGTTGGGATGCCTTATGCATGCCTTTACATGTACATGAACTTTAATGACATCCCATTCTTAATTCTTGAAAGACTAATATTAATAATGAAAGACTCGTTCTTTCACAAATGTTTGTAGAAGCAGTCTGCATGCCTAGGTGCTTGATTTTATTCACATTTGGCCATGGAAGTGATTGCAACACCTGAATTCAATGATTTGACTTTTGGCAATATACTGTACAGATCATTACCTTAATTTTTTATTCTTTGCTCATTTTGCTCTTAAAAAGTTGCATATGCAACGTGCTTGTTAAATAATTAGTACAAACATTTAGAGCTGTTTAACTAAGTAAGTTATACAGATTCTTTAAAAATACTTGAAAATGTACTTTTCTCATTATTTTACATCTTTGCATGAAGGTGTTCTTGAGAAAGAACTGGGCTAATTTGAACAGAAGAAATTAGAGGTGTACCTCTGCCAGGGCGCCTTGCCTCACTTCATCCACTTCATTAGCTTTCATCCTCACCACAGGTAAAAGTCTGGATGGACCAACCACATCCATTTCATACAGACTCAGGAACTAAGAGCAGTAAGAAACAGGACCCATATGAAATAAGAATCGCAAATTAAAAGAGATTGACTGCTAAGGTCTCCTGTTGAGAAAAAGACACTAGTGTTTCCCCTAGTTTTATATTTCATAAGAGAACAATTCAAAACTTTGCCAAGGTAGGTCAAAATCAGTATAATTCATATAAATTCTGAGCTATGTTTTCCACATGATTTTTTATTAAAGGGGGTATCACACACAGTTTCTGTCAATCTCATGTCAATCTTGAGTACCTAAAGAAGTATTGTATCCTTCATATCTCCAAAAAGTCTTGAGTTTAATCATAAAAATAAAAAAACACTTGCGCAACTCAGTTGCTTCTCCGGAAAAACAAACTCCATCCACTGTCCCCTTCATGCAGGGTTCTTTGGGAAGCTGAACAGGGGTTTCTTGCCCTGACAACCAAAAACACACTTCTTTGGTGACATTGTTGATTTGGTAAAGTCCTGTGACCTGTGCAGCGCAGCCAACAACTTCCCTAAAGCTGAGCAAAGCGCGTTGATTGGTGTGCTTTTGCTCTCTCGCTCTTGTCTCCCTTCCGGGAGAAGTGCCCGTACAAGGAAATTCTGCCCTCGTTGACGTCACATAGGCCCATACTCAGAAATACTCCATCAAGCATCCAACTAATTTTTTTAAAACGTTGGCCATGTTTAGCATGGGAATCCAATTATTTAACAATGTGAAAAACTCCCCACTCTTTAACAAAGTCCGGGAGGAGCACGTTCAAATAATCTACCAAATCAGTATGATTGGAGGCCTATAGATAGCAGACTCACCGTTGCTCCTTGACAATCTTTCCTGCATCTCTCCACCACCCCGACTCCTCATTCTCAGCTAGTTCCTATCCCAGCCAGGGATACGGGGGAATACTCTGGGTTCGGGCAACATTTCCAAGCTCAAAGCCCTACCCCGGACAGCACGGCAGGTAAGCATACTTTTTTACTCTAATTATTTGTAAGTGTGAACTTGTGAAATTAATTGTAGCTAGATCTGTATTCATAGTATAGGTCGACAATCTCTGATTTGTATCTTTTCTATAACTTATGAGAAATTATAGGAGATACGCTGAAGTTGAGGTTGATATATTCTGAAACTCCTGAGCTATGGAAAATCAACCTCTGTACATTTATCTCTCTTCTTTCTGCAGAAGATCTTCATATCTCAGGTATGTTGTTGAATGTTAGTTTAAACTGTTCACAATGTTATTAAAGCTGATACAATTCATATTTCAATTCACATTTATTTGTAAATTAGTGCTTTTCACAATACATATAAAGCAGCTTTACAGAAAATGCGTCTATATTACAATTTAGAGTGATCTGTTATCAGAGGTGACTGTCTCCAACAAGTAATGTCCATATTTCAGAAATGTAGAGTTCTAAGATGAAACAGATCCAGCATGCTATTAAAGGAAGAAACAGTGTGCTCATTAAATAAATTATTTCAAGTTGTGAACATGATTACAATTGATTAAAATATATTTAAAAAATTGGCAGCGGTGCATGTTGATTCAGAGTTGATTCAATATCCTTCCAGTGCTAATGAAACGTTCACTAATACTAGCATATTTTAGCCTAATTAGCCTATTTATCATAACGTACTTTAAATAACATAAAAAAGTAAATGTCAGAAAAACATCTGTTTTGCTGTTGTTCATAAATACCAGTAGTGACGTTGTACAACGAGGACACTCATGTCATCATCAGTGTCCCAATGTGTAGTGAGCCAAGGTCCTGAGAAGATAACATTCCTGGTTGGCCTTTTTAGCCACCTGTGACATCAATCGTCCAGCAGATGGCTCTGTTTAACAATATAGCAAACATCAACAGCTTCTGGCTCTGTGTGTAGGACAGGTATAACAGTACACAAACAGGTAATTAATAATTATTGCCCACAAGTGTCCTGTCACTATTTAAATTACATTTTTAGAAGCACATAATAGCTGTTCTACACAAATATCCAATCAGTTTTAATGTATTTAGTGTTTTAACAAGCTGTTGAATGCTTGTGTTTTACTGCTAAAATACGGGCCTACATTGTGTTATGAGACTGGAAACATAAAAGATATTTAGAGGGATAAAAACTGAATAGGTTGTATGATAAACTTGCATTGTATGTCATTCTAAATACTTTTTGAAAGTTATCTATGATTATGTGAAGAGTAGCTAGTTTAAATACCACTAGTAGCCTACAACCCCAAATCAGAAAAAACTTGGGACAGTATAGAAAATGCAAAAAAAAGAAAGAAAAAAAAGTGATTTCTAAATGTACTTTGACTTTTATTTCATTGCAGACAATATGAACAAAAAATATTTCATGTTTTGTCTGGTCAACTTCATGTCATTTGTAAATATGCATCCTTTCCTGTCATTCAGACCTGCAACACATTTAAAGAAAAGTTGGGATAGTAAAGCATTTACCACTTTGTAATGTTGCCATTCCTTTTCACAACACTTAAAAGACGTTTAGGGACAGAAGACACCAAGTGATGAAGTGTTTCAGGTGTAATTTTGTCCCATTCTTCCTGCAAACAAGTCTTAAGGTGGGCAACAGTACAGGGTCTTCGTTGTCGCATTTTGCGCTTCAAAATGTGCCACACATTTTCTATTGGAGACAGGTCGGGACTGCAGGTAGGCCAGTCAAGTACCCGTGCCCTCTTCCTCCGCAGCCAGGACTTTGTAATGTGTGCAGAATGTGGTTTTGCATTGTCTTGTTGAAATACGCATGGGACGTCCCTGGAAAAGATGTCTTCATGAAGGCAGCATATTATGCTCCAAAATCTCTACTTTTCAGCATTAATGGTGCCTTCACAGAAGTGCAAGTTACCTTTGCCAAGGGCACTGACACAACCCCATACCATGACAGACCCTGGCTTTTGGACTTGCTGCTGGTAACAGTCTGGATGATCCTTTTCTTCTTTGGTCCGGAGCACACAGCGTCCATTCCTCCCAAAAAATACCTGAAATACTGATTCATCTGACCACAGTACACGTTTCCACTGTGTGATGGTCCATCCCAGATGCCTCCGAGGCCAGAGAAGTCAACGCCGCTTCTGGACACTGTTAGCATAGGGCTTCTTTTTGGCACAGTACAGTTTTAACTGGCATTTGAGGATGTAACTACGTATTGTGGTACTTGACAAAGGTTTGTCAAAGTAGTCCTGAGCCCATGTGGTGATATCGCTTATAGATGAATGACGATTTTTAATGCAGTGCCGCCTGAGGGATCGGAGATCACGGTTGTTCAGCTTAGGCTTGCCCCCTTGTCCTTTACGCACTGAAATTCCTCCAGATTCCTTGAATCTTTTAATTATGTTATGCACTGTTGAATGTGAAATATCCAAATCTCTTCCTATCTTTCTTTGAGGAACATTGTTTTTAAACATTTCAATAATTTTCTCACGTATTTGTTGGCAAACTGGCGATCCTCTGCCCATCTTTGCTCCTAAAGTATTAGACCTTTCTTGGATGCTGCTTTTGTACCAAATCATAATTAGAATCACCTGTTGACATCACCTGTTTCAAATCACATCATTATTTAACCATTTTACCTCATTACTAGCCCTAAATTGCTCCTGTACCAACTTTTTTAGAAATGTGTTGCAGGTCTGAATGACAGGAAAGGATGCATACTTACAAATGACATGAAGTTGACCAGACAAAACATGAAATATTGTTTGTTCATATTGTCTGCAATGAAATAAAAGTCAAAGTACATTTTGAAATAACTTTTTTTTTTTTTTTTTTTTGCGTTTTCCATACTGTCCCAACTCTTTCTGATTTGGGTTTGTATTTAAAGTTTGATCTCCAGGGGGGAAAAATCATATTTTTACTCCTGAAATAAATTTCTTGTTGTTTTCAAAAATGTTGTATACGTTTTATGGAAGGAAATACTCCCTTTAAATGAGACAAGAATGTGAAGGGAGAGGAAATAGACTTTAATTAACAAAACTGCCACAAAAGGATCTTTAAAAAAATAAAAGAAGAAGAAGAAAAAAATAAAAAGAAAGGATTGGAAAGGAACACTAAAGGAGGGTATATTTTATAATCTCGTTTGACCCTGCAAACTTTTCTTGAACAAATTTAGTAAAGATTAGGATTTTAGGAGGTTTTTGTTAATGAAAAGTATGGTTTAAAAATGACACATCATTTTACAGGCTAAAACGAAAACAAGAGGATTAATTGGATCCACCCGGAAGCATAAATCTGTGGCTGTTTTCAGACATTGAATTTATAATTGACCAGATTAGACTTGGTTGATGAATATACTGTAGGATTACAGACACACTCTCTCACTGTCCAGAGGCCAAAAGGAGCTGTTTGAGACTAATTGTGTTTGTTCATGGATCAGGACAGCCATGTTTAACAAACACCCCCTGCCATAAGTGTGTGTGTGGTGTACAAAGGTGGGCTGTTCCTGTGGCAGATTCTATTGCAATGTCTGGATATGCGAATAAAAGCTCCCCGCAATCCACGCACATGTTTGTATCTTCATTCAGACCTGATTTTCTGGTTCCTCCATGGGCACATGGCATGAAATTGTGAGAGATATTCCATTAAAATCACCATATTCAGTTCTCCCGCCCACAACATCCCCATTTAAGGAGGCTTGCTCTGTCACTGCCTTTATATTTATCAAAAAAAAAAAAAAAGCCCTGGAAGAAAAACTCATACAAGGTAATATATTATAAATGATCTTTTTCTGTCCATGATAAATGCAATCCAGTCACAAGTCATAGCAAAAATATATCACTTTGTAAATGTCAATATCTTGCCTCATTTGTTAGATATTAGCATTAAAACCATTTCCTGCACGATTGTGTCTGTTTTACATTTACATTTACATTTAGGCATTTAGCAGACGCTTTTATCCAAAGCGACTTACAACATAGGAGTACAGGAAGCGATCGGTCATGAATAGGCGCAAAACGCAAAAAGTGCCTTAAATACCAAGCTTTGGATATTACATAGAATAAGCTTAAGCTAGAATAAGGAAGGAATAAAAGAGAAGAGTTTTTTTTTTTTTTTTTTTTTATGATAAGTGTTCACGGAAGAGATGTGTTTTTAGCAATCTTTTGAATGATGACAGTGATTCTGCCATCCGGATGGAGGTATTTAATATGAAGCGTCCACCGAAACAGACAGAAAAAGCATATTTTGGTGATTATATGTAATATATCATAAGCTGACCTTTAATCCAAGAGCCACAAAGGCAGCACTGTCAGATTTCATCACAAGAAATGTATAAATCCCTCTCAGAAACTATTATTACATATTGGATGCATGCACACAAATAATGTCTTTAACACGGTGATAAAATGTTCAAGCGAGAGGATTAGACACAGAAAGAAATTTCTGAACGAATAGGCTGTTCCCAGAGTGCTGTATCAAGGCACCTCAGTGGGAAGTCTGTGGGAAGGAAAAAGTGTGGCAAAAAACACTGCACAACGAGAAGAGGTGACCGGACCCTGAGGAAGATTGTGGAGAAGGACCGATTCCAGACCTTGGGGGACCTGCAGAAGCAGTGGACTGAGTCTGGAGTAGAAACATCCAGAGCCACCATGCACAGGCGTGTGCAGGAAATGGGCTACAGGTGCCGCATTCCCCAGGTCAAGCCTGACAGAGAATTAGCACTGGACTGTTGCTCAGTGGTCCAAAGTACTTTTTTCGGATGAAAGCTAATTTTGCATGTCATTCGAAAATCAAGGTGCCAGAGTCTGGAGGAAGACTGGGGAGAAGGAAATGCCAAAATGCCTGAAGTCCAGTGTCAAGTACCCACAGTCAGTGTTGGTCTGGGGTGCCATATCAGCTGCTGGTGTTGGTCCACTGTGTTTTATCAAAGCCAGGGTCAATGCAGCTAGCTATCAGGAGATTTTGGAGCACTTCATGCTTCCATATGCTGAAAAGCTTTATGGAGATGAAGATCTGGCACCTGCTCACAGTGCCAAAACCACTGGTAAATGGTTTACTGTGCTCAATTGGCCTGCCAACTCTCCTGACCTGAACCCCATAGAGAATCTGTGGGATATTGTGAAGAGAAAGTTGAGAGACGCAAGACCCAACACTCTGGATGAGCTTAAGGCCGCTATCGCTATAAATTTTTATCATTACATTATGGAAAATAATGAACTTTTATCACAATATGCAAATTTTTTGAGAAGGACCTGTATGGTTTTAAAAAAGACATTGAAATTGTATTTATTTTTTTCCGTTGGATTGGTGCTGAAGCCTTTTATCTTCCTCTTTGTGAGGGGAAGAGACTTGTTGATTTATCTTCATGTAGCCATGGAGACTTTTAGATTGAAAACTGCACAGGGATTTTTATATGGAAATGGGTTGAGATGGCTTGAAACTGCGAAGAAGGAAGGCTAGCAACTTTTTCTGTTGAAAATTGAAGAAGTGGATTTTGGAGGTTTAACAACTTTTTATGATTCAGTTCTACAGGCATGGCAGATTTTGAAGGTATCTAGAGATTCAACTGCCTTGCCTGGTATGTGGCTCTTTGAAGATACACTTTTTATAATTATTTTATTTGTGTGAGGTCTTTAAAGTCTGCCAGTACACATTCAGAACTGAGAGAGGCAGGATGTACAAAGTTAGGCCATCTCTTTAAAGTCATGTACTCATCCATAGTCCCCATGAATTGGGGCAGTTTGCCAGATCTGAAAGATTGCTTAAAAAATAGTGCAGGAGGTCTGTAAGTCAGTCACTGAAGTATTTTGCTAGTGATTGTGATGCGATGTTCAATGGAAGGATGGGTGTAAATCATTTTTAAACAGTCTATGGTGTGAATACATTTTCACATTTCTGATGTTTTCCCAACGATGGAGAGGCCTATTTTCTGGATGCAGAATTAAAGTGGATTTTATTTTGGATTCTAAACGGCAATTTCCACTTAAAGATGACAAGTTTACTTCCCTGAATATTAAGTTGTTCATGTCCCTTTTTTTGTATTTGCATACAGTAGGCTACATGTATTATACCTAGTATTATTATAACAAAACCTGGCACCAGTGGAATTTGTAGAGCTGATTTCAGTAAAGTCTTTGAAAAAATGTTTTAGGAGTTGCAAGCTTGTAGTTGTTTTCTTTCCCTCACACAAACATAACAGTCCTTCTCAAACTCTTTACATCTTTTAGTTTGTCAAGAGATTTAAAGCACCATTTTTTAAAGAGTGCATGCCACATGTGCGTGCTCGAAGGAACTTGCGACCATAGTTGGCTAACAACGCTTTCGAAACGAACCCCAGAGCAGCTGAAACTGATTTTGAGGAATGCGATTGTACATATGAATATAACTCGAAATGGATTTAAAAAAAAAAAAAGATTTTTGAATGATTTATGATTAGGATGATTTGTAGAATAGAATTTGTGCACCTCAATCCAGGTGCTCAGTTGTGCTATAATAATGCCTTAATAGAATATGTCAGACATATATCTATGTAAAAGAGAGGTCGGTGTGGTGTACTGTAGACACGTATGTAGGTTGAGGCCAGCATCTGATGTCTTGATTTCTTCAGCTGGGGATCCCAGAAAACCTGCAATTAGTACAGTTCAAAATCAGTACATTACTCATACTCATTTAAAGTCTCCCATCTGGTCCCTGGTATTGCAAAGTATCATCCCAGGTTAAATTTAAGTTTGGCTGAATAGACAATATTTGATGCATAATTTTACTCACACAAAAGATTTTGACTCTGAATATTTCTTTTACATGGAATTTTGTGAAGTCCAATGATCTTGTCAAGATTATTGCAAAATAAACAGCCATACATTTACAAACCTCATTTGGATAAATACAGTGGTGGAAAACTTGAATCATTGCTGTGAAGTAGAATTGTTGACCTGTTCCTCCCTAAAAGTAAAGTAAAGAAATTGTTAACATAGTAAAACAGTATTTACATAGTTAGCCATTTAATAATAAATTTATTATTTTATGTTTTTACATTATCCTGTTAAAGGTGCCCTAGAATGACAAATTTAATTAACCTTGTCATAGTGAAATAACAAGAGTTCAGCACATGGAAATCACATACAGTGAGTTTCAAACACCATTGCCTCCTCCTTCATATGTAAATCTTGTTTGTGAAAACCACCACAGAAAAATAGGTGAATCTCAACAAATTAGCAATGACGCAATGGGGTCATTAATATGTACGCCCCAACATTTGCATATGCCAGCCCATGTTCAATGTCAGGCGGAACTGCAGCCGATCCATCGGGAGTTCTGCAGGGAAACAAGCGTCACGCCAGGACAGATCATGGACACAAATGTTATGTTCCAAGCTGTGCAGGGGATGTGAGGACTTTTCATACCCTTCCCACAGATAAAAATGTCAACAGGCATGGTTGTTATAATCGGATACTGCAACAATTTAATTCAAAATTGTTCGTTTCCTCTGCCCATTTAGGGTCATAGTGTCCATGTACCAACCTGAAGTGTCTTAAAAGCTTTGATCTAGATGTGTGAGAAGAGCCACAGTATCTGCCACATACAATCCAAAAGCAGGATTCCAAAAATCTGAGGAAAAAAATAAAAACAGTAAAATATAGAACATAGTAAAATCATGAAGGATGACCTAACCAACAAGCTTACATTACTTAGCTAGATGTCATCTTATTTGATTGGCAAATGTAATAATAGGCCTACATCATTTGCAGTCTTTTAGTGATGCAGGGTGATAGTCCGTTTTAAGACTATATTAATGTCTTTATCATAAAATCACTGTTCTAACTTGCTGCATGATGTAGTTTTAATTGTTCTATCAGTATTGATAACTAATCAGTAAATATACTTACAAAGCTAAACATGCTCTGTGTTTTGGATGGCTCTTAAAAGAGCCTTTGTAGTTTATTCAGCTGCTGTTGACAAAAGGAGAAAGAGAAGAAACATCACTGAATATGAGTTGTATATGGCATGCCTGTACAAATTCAAAGATTTTTGCATAAATTATTGAATAATTTATATGGTATATGATCATATTAATTCAGAGATGCAAGGTGACTGCACTTACAAAAATCAGATGGCAATTGAAACTAAAAAAGAGAGAAAAGAATAATCATTTTCATAGTAATAACCCAATTACCCAAAGTTACTAAAGACAATTAATGAATATATACAATGAATAACATCTGAAACTGCACAAAGGTATGCTATAAATAAGAAACCATTCATCTCTCTCGCTCTCTCAGCGTGAGCTCACGCTCGCAGCCAAACCTGTGTGACAACGCATTATTAAAACGCGAATGACGTCACACAAATATAACGGCATTAACGGTATTATTGACTGAAGGTAGTATAAGACGGAAAGCCACAATTTGTGTGAATAGTATGCTTTATACGTACTGGAAAAGGCATTCCGTCAATTTTATGATCATTTATAGGGTTTCATATCTGAAAACGGCTGTTATATTTTGTGATTATAACTGCTTTAGCCTGAGAAAAATGAACGGTTTCCGGTCTGTGTGTTCTTTTAGTAACTTAAATAGATTTTATTATTTACTTGCATCAAATTTTTAAAGGTCATTAATATGTGTAGTAATACAGTCATTTTAATAGTTTAAAAATAAAATAAAAAGTAGGCCTACTTTACCTCAGGAAACTCTTCGTCGGACGATGTCCTCTCACTCAGAACGGAGTCGGGCTTTGCGCGCGATCATGGCAGACGCCAGCTTATATACCCACTGCCAGGTTCTTTCGCGGACTTTGCACGCGAGGGTAAAAGTGTAATATTTATATTTTTATTTTATTTTATATTTTAAAATATCCTCCAAGTTGTACGTTTATACTGGTATTAGACCCCTTAATTGAAGACAATAATTAGCTGATAAAAATAATTATTTGCTCATGCATGGAGCTCCCAGCCTAGAAGTTGCTATTTTACTGAATTAAAATCATAATATATACTAAATACAATTATTTCATAATAATATAATATTTTAGAGACCCCAAGTGTAGCCAATAGCCAATAAATGAAATTTTCTAAATGTCGATAAAAACTATTACAGAAATGATTGCATTTCCATTAGGCCTAACCGATGTTTTGCGACTAAAACGTTTTTTTTTATGTCATTCAAAAATGATGCCACATAAGTTAGTAGGTTTATGTGCATCCCAGCCACCGCAATAGCCATTATTTAACGGAAGGAGACAGTCCTGTTATTCAAGCATTTATTAAAATTAAAAGAGGGAAATGTTTGAATTTGTATGGTGGTAACAAGTTTTTTTCAAGTAACTTTTCAGTTTTTGTTTTTGTTTTTTTAAACCATTTCGTTTTTTTGGCTTGAAATTTCGTTTGTTGAAAATATAAACTGAATTTAGAAATGCTTTTAAATGAAAAACTTAATCCCTTAAATGAATAATCCCTTAATCCACGGCCCTTGTTATTGTGAGGCTAGGCCTACACAAATAAAAGTAGACAGTTTATAGTTTTTAATTATGTCTTGTTCTTATCTGTATGGATAAAAATGACGTTGAGTTGTTTGCTCTGTCATTAAGAAAAATCCATCAGAACGCGTCACACCTGCACTTTCATCCGACAGAGGTTATAGAAAAGTAGCCTATATTGTTTCATAGGCTATGTTTAACTATTAGCCTATACTATTATTATTTTTTTAATTTCATATGTTGATTATGAAACGTGAGCTCAACCTTCTACGCGAACCTTGGCAATAGAATCGCCATTGACCAGTAATTTTTTTTGTTTGTTTAGTTTAGTCGCCAGACTGATATAGGCTACTTTATATTATAGGCCTACTTTTATACAAATATATCTAGTATAGAAACATGGAAGTGTAACAAAGGCACATAGTATAGGCTATATAAATTATCTAATGTGGATAAATATAATTTTGTAGCTACACATCACTATACAACATATGTCCTTAGATAAAATAGTGAAATAAAAGTAGGCCTACATATTGCAAAAACTCAGTTGATTAAAAACTATAAGATGCATGAATATATTTTTATGAGTAGCCTGTATATTCACATGTACTACACATATTTACACATGTAACATGAAGATCGATTTTTAAGCTTTATTTTCTATGCATTTTCAAAATATATTTTAATATATTTAAGTTTTTCACATATATGAATATTATTCCTGTATATGGGATTATCCTAATGCTTCTTCGTTTGTTTTGACCCAGGCCTACGTGCTACCATTTACGCACCAATCTTTAGCTTTCCATGTTTTCTTTTAGGCTAATTGTAGCCTACTGGCATCCGAAAAAAAACCCCGGAAACTTCAAAGACTGTCCATTTTAATATCAGCGACTTCTATAAATTCTATAGGGTTCTATTGGCCTACTTAATTTTTTTTTTTTTTTCATAATGAATTAAAAGACATGTACATCCCATTTCCGTCTAAATTTAGTTCAGCCCATGTCATTACTCTAACCAAGTTTCAACATATATTAGACGTTGTGATTTTGACCATATGCGTCGACCATATCGTTGATGAGTCAACCTCATTTCAACGTGGAATCGACGTTATATTTTCAACGTAATAACGTTCTGATGTACCGACCAAATAGTGAACGTTGATTCAACATTGAAATTTAATCGACGATTGATACTGACCTTTAAAACCAAAAATCAACGTTGAAACGACATCTGTTTGCTATCTGGGGGCTTGTATGGTGGCCGCGAGAGCTCAACGCGCTGCAGCTGAAGAAAACACATGAAAATAGAAAGAAAAGAAAAACAAAAACAAAAAAAAAACAAACAGTAAACAAAGAAAGCATCTTTAGTGTGCTACAAAAGTTAACAACACAACCAAATACAGAAACGCGCTGCAAACATTCACAACACAACCAAATAAAGAAACGTGATACTAAACACAACCAAATACAAAAACGCGCTGCAAAACCAGGCCCGCCTCTCAAGCCCACCACTGCATTATCTTGATGATGATGATGACGATTAGACTTCTTTATAATTAAATTAAATGAATACTATTACAATTAATTTGCCACGCACTAAGTTAGTGCATCACCGCATAACCGACGCGATTATATAGCTCCTCATTTAAAAACCAACAACAACAACTTGACACTATAGCCTACATCTCTTCTATTTTTCCTCATTTTTTAGTTTCACTTTCTGCAGTGAATAATTGACTGGGATTTCACATCACTTATCTACAGTCAAGATTCGATGATACACATTAGATTCGATGTGTGATCACGTGCTCTGCTGCACGTACATGCGTGAATATTAGTTGCTATAGCGACGCGAGTTATGAATTCTGACTGCTTATATACAAATGCGAATCGATCTCTGTCTGTTGGTTGAGAGACCAATTCACACACTTTTGCAGAATATTTTCTGTGCTGGTTTTGCGATCTTGAATCTGATTTCTGAGAGGAAACTTATTCCAGAAGGACATCGGACATTGATATATACTTTATTGAGTTATTTTTTGTTCATATTTTTGAGGATACTTTTATTTTATTGTTATTTTCTTATTTAATACTCTTAAGGAGTTTGGGATTTTATTTAATATTTTGTTTTATTTATTTGTTTTATTTTGAGGGTAGTAATTCTAAGGAGAGTTGGAGGCTATTGTATTGTATTGTATTTTATTTTTTATTTTTTTTTATTGCAGTTTGGACTCGGTGGATGTCGATGGCTCACATGATGGGTGAAAGACGAGGTGAGGGCTTTCGTTTTTTTCAATTTGTGTTACGTAACTATGGTAACAATATTTGTAATTGATCACTGACATTGTTTTTTGATTATTATCAAAACATTAACGTTACTAATTATGTGATGTCTGAAATATTTCAGCCTCAGGCCGCTCCAGATCCAGAAGAGCTGCTTTCTCCCAGACGGCTGGTCAGGAGATTTGGAGACGCTGTTCTGATGACCGGGATCTGCTACCGGACCAGACCCAGAGCCAGGAGCTTCCTATACATTTAACGTTGGCACCTCTGTCTCTGTCTGAGTTGTCTGTTTCTGTGTCCACAGGGCAGGCTGACAGGAAGAGGATGCTGCAGGGCGGCAGCTTTGATTGGTCGTGCCCTCCGCTGCCAGGTCAAGTACCTGTCGAGCCAACAGGGACTTCTGATGGCCGAACTGCTCAGGGTGCCATGGAGGCTTCTCCTATGAACGAGATCTCAACAGGTGAGATCGAAATAAGGCTGGGCAGTGTAAAGTGTACAGACAGAGATTTTCTTATTTCATGCATAACTGCTTCAAGTTTTTATCATGTTAATGTCCGGTCACATTTAGTGTTTCGCTGAGATTTTCTTTGATTTTTAGAAATATTTTAATTGCACATTCGTGCAACATTTTCAAAACATTCAGAGAACATTAAAAAAGTAACATTCCCATTACGCAAAATTATAAAATAGAACGTTCCTTTTAACCCATAACAATTTTTTTTTTGAAACATTGAAAAAAAAAAATTTCATAAAAACAAAAAACTGGACGTTTTGAACATTCAGGGAACATTTAGAGATAATGTTTTCTTAATTTAATGGTAACTTTAGCAAAACGTTCTCAATAAGCCAAAAGCAATTTTTGAGCAAGTACATAACCAGCCAGTGTTCAAAGCAATCTCCTTACCTTAGACCGATTCACAACGGTAAGCTTGTAATAATGTGTTATAATTTGACCGGCACTGGTGGGTTTCCGTGGGAGACTCGAGCATGTCTTTGCGTCATTACATCACATCTGTATACATAAAGAAAGAGTCCGGCTATCACGACGAGTAGCGCTGGGAACAATTTAAAGGCCCCCTGAAATCAAAATCGAAGTTTTTTAGCTTTTAGTATGATTATATTAAGCTTAAGGTTATGAGTAAGCTGGTGTGTTCCAAAACAATGACAAAATTCACATTTAGGAGATATAAGCATTCAAAACTTACTGTCTCTTACTTACGTTAAAATGAATCGCAGACTTCAACTTCTCATCACATCTTCTGTCCAATCAAAATGCTCTCTAGAATCTGAAGCGTCCCGCCCCCAATTCTAGAGCTGAAGCTGAAATCAGTCAGCTGTTCACACATTTACTATTTTCTACATGGTGAATGGCACATAGCCCATTATATATGCAATAGGAAATGATTCAGACAGTGCAAATATGCTTTCAGTTGAGGCAAACGAAGTGGGGTTTCACATTAGTTTCACGCGCAGCACACACACAGAGCTGTTGACTAGAGACACGAGAACGCAGCGCAGATCATATGCGCGAGTCCATGGAGACAACAAATCATATCGGACCCATTTAAATTCTGCTGTATTTCACTACGATATGGAGGAGATTATGATGATAAACGGTTAAACATTAGGAGGAAACTCTGGTTTTACCAAACAGAAAGGCTCTAGTCAAACTGTGGTATTAACGAAATGGGGAGGAGCTGCTAACAGCTGGAGCCGTTTCAGGGGAAATTACGTCAACACACTGAATAATACGGCGCGTTTCAAAGCACTTCACTGCCTTTAAGACAAACCAGCTTGCCATAGTAAAGGTCTAATTTAATTAATCTAGACTTTATATTAAGATTATATCCGATTTATCCTCCCTTGTGCCTTTTTGCACGCATTTTGGACAGAAGCGACGACTCGACCCATTAGACTGTAAGTGCCTTGCAAAGTGGACCTCTGTCTCTGTCTGAGTTGTCTGTTTTTGTGTCCACAGATCAGGCTGACAGGAAGAGGACGCTGCAGAGCGGCAGCCAACAGAGCTCGGATGATGGACATGCATTCACTTCATCGTCATTAAAATGCTATTGTATGAGTCAGAATAGGCTTGTAATAAAGAAGTTATGGCTCAGTTTCTATTTATGTTTTCAATGGCTGATTTGATGTCTGAAATTTTCCAGACTCAGGCCACTCCAGATCCAGGAGAACTGCTTCCACAGATTCTTCGCCGGGCATCGTGTCATCATCATCCTTGTCCCTTAGCAGCAGAGGCTCGGACAACCTCATTTGGAGGCGGAGTGGTGATGGATCGTATAGCCGAAGCGAACAGGGCAGGTCTGACAGCTTTGATTGGTCGTGCCCTCCGCTGCCAGGTCAAGTTCCTGTCGAGCCAACAGGGACTTTTGATGGCCGAACTGCTCAGGGTGCCATGGAGGCTTCTCCTGTGAACGAGATCTCAACAGGTGAGATCGAAATAAGGCTGGGCAGTGTAAAGTGTACAGACAGAGATTTTCTTATTTCATGCGTAACTGCTTCAAGTTTTTATCGTGTCAATGTCCGGTCACATGTAATGTTTCACTGAGATTTTCTTTGTTTTTTAGAAATATTTTTATTGGACATTCGTGCAACATTTTCAAAACATTCAGAGAACATAAAAAAAGTAACATTCCCATTACGCAAAATTATAAAATAGAACGTTCCTTACTTCCTTTAACCAAGAAAAAACATTTATGAAACATTGAAAAAACTGGACGTTTTGAACATTCAGGGAACATTTAGAGATAATGCTTTCATAATTTAATGGTAACGTTAGCAAAACGTTCTCAATAAGCAAAAATAATTTTTTGAGCATGTACATAACCAGCCAGTGTTCAAAGCGATCTCCTTACCTTAGACCGATTTACAACGGTAAGCTTGTAATAATGTGTTATAATTTGACCGGCACTGGTGGGTTTCCGTGGGAGACTCGAGCATGTCTTTGCGTCATTACATCACATCTGTATACATAAAGAAGGAGTCCGGCTATCACGACGAGTAGTGCTGGGAACAATTTAAGCCAAACGGGCTTGCCATATTAAAGGGACGAATTTAAGTAATCTAGACTTTATAATAAGACAGTGTCTGATTTATCCTCCCTTGTGCCTTTTTGCATGCATTTTGGACAGAATCAACGACTCGACCAATTAGACTGTAAGTGCCTTGCAAAGTGGACCTCTGTCTCTGTCTGAGTTGTCTGTTTTTGTGTCCACAGGTCAGGCTGACAGGAAGAGGATGCTGCAGAGCAACAGCCGACAGAGCTCGGATGATGGACATGCATTCACTTCATCTTCATCGAAATGCTCTTGCATGGGTCAGAATAGGCTTTTAATAAGGAAGTTGTGGCTCAGTTTCTATTTCTGTTTTCAATGGCTGATTTGATGTCTGAAATTTTCCAGACTCAGGCCACTCCAGATCCAGGAGAACTGCTTCCACAGATTCTTTGCCGGGTATCATGTCATCATCATCCTTGTCCCTTAGCAGCAGAGGCTCGTACAACTTCATTTGTAGGCGGAGTGGTGATGGATCGTATAGCCGAAGCGAACAGGGCAGGTCTGACAGCCTAGAATCACCGTGCCCTCCGCTGCCAGGTCAAGTTCCTGTCGAGCAAACAGGGACTTCTGATGGCCGAAATGCTCAGGGTGCCATGGAGGCTTCTCCTGTGAACGAGATCTCAACAGGTGAGATCGAAATAAGTCTGGGCAGTGTAAAGTGTACAGACAGAGATTTTCTTATTTCATGCGTAACTGCTTCAAGTTTTTATCATGTCAATGTCCGGTCACATTTACTGTTTCTCAAAAAACATTAGTCTACTTTGTTGTACATTAGTTGTACATTAGTCTAACATTTTCAGAACATTCAGAGAACATTCAAAATCTAATTCTCAATTAGCCATGAACTGTCTGACACAAACCTGAAACATGCGCACAGAAAGCCGCTTCTCAGACAGCATACAATCCCAAATAGAATTCTATTTCACAACTTACTGCTTTAGAATTGACAAATACACAGAAAATTGTCAAAATGGCTGTCAGTTATGACATAAATAATACATAGCTATGCATTTAATAAAAATATATGCTTATTTAATATGATATTAATATATTTTAAGATATAGCCCATATTATCTTTGCCATTACCAGAACTGAGCCACACGTGCCAGAGTTGGCCAAATAAAGCCAAAAGATCAGATAAAACAAAAAAAAATCGTGAAATACGATTTTGGGACATTTATGCAGGCATTAAGCAGAAGTGAGGAGGTTAGCTTGGAAATATTTCCATTACTTTGGATTTGTAACATTACAGATGAGAATTTAAGTGTAAAATTTAAGTTATGTCATTTTATCATTGCTTAATTTGAAATCATTCTAATAGTTTTCTCTTCATTTCAGAAAAACCTACAGAATGTAGTGAGAGGAATGAAGTTGGTTCTTTCTTCAAGAGGCTATGGAAGACTATGAAGAGTCCTTTCGGCTGCTGTTGTCTCAGTAGTGCTGTGGATGTTGTAGAGCCTGATCCTGAGCCGTCATCGTCAGATCACTCCGGCGTCAAGCCAAATGATGGTAAAAACATCATTTTAAACAGTATTGTCATCTTGTTTTACACTAAGAATAAGGCTTAAGGCTTGTTTTGAGGAAATATTAAAATGATATATTATTTTCTTGACACAACCAGCACTGATATTTTTAAAAATAAAACAAAGGATCTATTAAGCTCATATATTTCTCATATTTATCTGTTTGTTTTTCAGAGTCTTTTGAGTCTCTCTATAAAGTTGGAAAGATGATTGGATCCGGAGGATTTGGCAGGGTGTACAAGGGAACACGCAAATCTGATGGCAAAAAGGTAAATCTTACGGAATTGTACAAACATTTTGCTCTTGCAAGCATCAAAACAAATTTAAAACTTTCTTTCTTTTTTGTTGCAGGTTGCCATCAAGCAGATATGCAAGATTGACAACGATCGTTATCTTTATATTGTAAGTTGGCCAAAACCTGAATATGTATTTAGTTGTTTAAGTGCAGATTACTGTAGCTAAAACACCCGTAGGAAGCATTAGGTGTAAATGTGATTGACAAGAGGCACCAAATAACTTTACATTAAAGAATTATATGTTTTCTTCAGATTTTTACCCAGCTAACCTTCTGACTACTATTTTTTCTAGCCTGGGCATCCCAAACCTCTCGTCACAGAAGTGGCGCTGCTGCTAATGATGAGGCGAGAACCCGTAAGCCCGCTCATCATACAACTATACGAGTGGTTTGAACATCCTGGAAAATTCACACTTGTTATGGAGTTCCCCAAGCCTTGCGTGAGCTTGCTGGACTACATCGTTCGTAAACCCGTACTGCATGAACCAACGGCACGGTTCATCATGCGACAGGCTCTGCTGGCAGTACAAATCTGCATCGAGCATGGAGTTTTTCATAATGACATTCATGCGCAGAATTTCCTGTTAAAGGAAAACACGTTGGAGCTCAAGCTGATAGACTTTGGCTGCGGTCAGCTATTTAGTAGCGATGGCTACGAGAGCAAAACATACGCCGGTGAGCATTTTGAGAGGGTGGATACCTGAACGTAGTGACTTATTAATTATTTGATGCTTAGAAAAAAAACCCTCAACAATGTGCAAATGTCTTGCTTACAGGAGTACCGTATTACTGCCCACCTGAAGTCTTAACAGAACGTCGATTCCACGCCGTGCCAGCAAATGTCTGGGCTCTAGGAGTGCTGTTGTACACTATGGTGCATGGATTTCCTCCTTTTCGCAATTGGACTGCAATCAGACAAGCCAACGTTACATTTCTGAACTACAACTTATCCAAAGGTGAGTGAATCATATTGATAACATTGATAAACACACACACACATAAAGCAAAGGTTCTGAACAGAAACCGTTAAAGATGAAATATGTAAGATTAGGAAAAGAAATTCAGCTAAAGAAAAGTGAAAGCCAAAATTTGCTGTATTTATACCTTAAACAGGTCATGAACATGTCAAAGTGAACAGAGCATTGTGATACAAAGCATGCTTATCATCATGCACCCGTTCAGAAGGATACATTTTCATAAAGACAAATGCAACACAGCTAAAAGTATTCCTAATATGTTGAACCTGAAACATGAGCTGTGTTTGTGATGTTTGAGTTGGGGAAGACGCGATGCACAAAAGGGGCCTTTGCAAGGTTATTTGAAAATATGCTTTATTTTGTAATTCCACCCTGTGCCACTAGTGTCAGAAACTACATACTTCACTTTTAAAGTAAAGATAAGGAACATTTTACAGTATAGTAATCATGTTTTAGATGCTGTTTTCATAGATGCATGACTAACTCCTTATTAAAATGTTGTACAGAATACAGGGATCTGATTAGCCAGTGCCTAGCCCGGGATCCAGCTAAACGGCCAACGTTAGAGCAGATGTCACAACATAAATGGTTGAGATGACCTACTGTAGATTGGAGAAGTTCAGGAGATTCAGTCGATCAGTGATTTCAGGTGTGAGGAAGTGTAACAGACAGAGTAGAATTATTATCATTTGTCTTATTTCAAATGAGATTTTCAAATTTGTGTTCATTGTAATGTTCTTGTTATAAGTCACCTTCATTTATATCGTGCTTTATACAATACAGATTGTTTAAAAGCGGCTTCACTGTAATAAACAGGAAAATAAACAGAATATCAGCTCTAAAAGTCATTCATGGGATGACTTGTTCTTATAATCTTTGTATTGAATAGGAAATAACATACTTGCTGTCCTTGGTGGAGGGCTTGAGCTCGAGACTTGAGCCGAAGCCTGATGTCCGACCCCAGCCTGACAGGGAACTCAGAGCCTGTCCACGTCTGAGCAAGAATCTGCACATCTGCACTTGGATTCACCGCTATTGGACTTGGAAGCCAACCAACGTGTTTGTCTATTGAAGTCTGCCTGGCTGGATGTTTTAAATGTCATCGCTCCCCTTAAGCCTTATGAACCTAAAGCTGAACCATGGCTCAATTTGGATATCGAACTACTAAAAAAAAACTTGCAGAAAGGCTGAGTGCAAATGGAAAAGGGACAAATTACATATTTCATTCCAGTTGTTTAAAGACAGCTTATTGATTTATCAGAATGCCTTCAAGTCTGCAAAAGCCACATATTTTTCTAACTTGATTATGGCAATTCATTCTAGACCTAAAGTTTTATTTTCAGTTATATATTCTGTTGTAAATCCCCCGGTAAATACTATGTCTGCTGCATCTGAAGCCTTATGTGAAAGCTTCTTGAGATTTTTTTTGACAAAATCTCTAAGTTGAGACCCAAGGCATGCCCTCATCATACTGAACCCTCTATTCCGTTGTTGCATTCTGTTTCCTGGGATGCTTTTGAACCTATTTTTTTGCAAAGACATAGTCAATATTAAACCATCGTCTTGACATCATTCCCGCCAAGTTTTTAAAGTTAATTGTTGACTCTGTTGGGCTGGGATTGGTGTGTCTTGTCAATAAATGTCTCTTTACTGGCTCTGTCCCTGCTGGCCTTAAGATGGCCACTGTTACTCCGTTACTCAAGAAGCCTTCTCTAGATCCATCTGTTCTGAACAATTTTCGCCCTATTTCTGGATTACCTTTTATCTCAAAGGTGATGGAAAAACTTGTGTTTGACCAACCTCAGTCTTTTCTTAATTGCTACGGTATTTCAATCTGGTTTTAAGTCTACCCACAGAACTGAATCTGCCCTTTTGAGAGTGTTAAATGACATTTATCTATCTACAGACACTGGTGTCTCCGTGGTTCTCGTGCTTTTAAAGACTGTTTAACACTCCACTCTGATATCTAGATTAGAGTCTTATGTGGGGCTAAAAGAAATCGTCTTATCTCGCCGACTGAAAATTTTGGTCAAGTTAGGCAATTTTTCCTCATCTATTGCTCATCTAACCTGTCCTGTGGTCTTCCTCCAGGTTCTAGCTTGGCGCCTACTCTTTTTTCCCCTGTACATGCTTTGGGCTTCGTTCTAAGATGTCACAGGGTATCTTTTAACTTTTATGCAGACAATACCCAAATTTACTTAACAATTAAGAAAAATTATCCTTCTGCCTGTACATCCTTATTAAGATGCTTAGATGAAGTAAGTTCTTGGCTCGCTCAATTTTCTGTCTTTAAATGAGAATATCATAGTTCTCTTTTTTGGCCCGAATGATAAATCTCAGGCCACCGGCCTTGATCCACCAGACTATCTGCGTTTAGATCTTCACGTGTGCGGAACCTGGGCGTTCTGCTAAACTTTGACAAACACATCTCTTCTGTAATCGGCTCTAGTTTTCACCATCTTCATCTGTTGTCTAATATCAAACCTTTCCTAAATCATAAAACTCTAGAGATGGCTGTTCATGCTTTTATCACCTCACGTTTAGACTACTGTAATTCACTCTACTGCTGTATTTTAACGTCTCAAATTGCTCGTGTTCAACTAGTTCAAAACGCTGCTGCTAGATTCCTTCATAATAGTCATAAAAGCGCTCATATCACTCCAATTTTGAGGACCCTTCATTGGCTGCTTATTAAATTCAGAATTGATTTTAAAATCCTGCTAATTGTTTATAAATATCTACGTGATTTAACCCCCACTTATTTATCTGAACTGCTTTAACCTCATACCTTCCAGAAGTTTGAGATCCAGCAACCAGAACCTTCTTTTAGTCCCACAATCCAGACTCAAACGCAGAGGGGATAGAGCGCTTTCTGTGGTTGGGCCGCGGTTGTGGAATTATCTTCCTCTAGAAATTAGGTTAGCCCCTTCCCTGACCACTTTTAAATCTCTTCTAAAAGCGCACTTGTTTTCCATAGCTTATAATTCATTTTCTTTTATAGTTTTTGTTGTGCTTTAATGTTTTAATGTCTTTGCCTTGTTTTTTTGTGGTTTTATTCTATATATTCATTTAGTTTTGTATAAATTGGGGTCTGATTTTGTTTTATTGTGTTCAGTTGTGTTTATTGCATATATTTTTCTTTTATCTGATCCTTTGTACAGTTTTTTGTGGCTGTTTTATAAGTGCTATATAAATAAACGGAACTTGAACTTGAACATTTGCTTTGTTTTTAAACGTCAAGAGAAGACAAGTCAAATAAGCAAAAGATTAGTCTGTACAGAAACTGAAATCTACAGGAAACGCTGATACACACTAAATACATTTAGTCACGCAATACTGATGTTTTACAGACAAACATTCTTATTTTGCCATAAATTTAATGGAATTGTTTTTAGATACTTCACCTTCAAATTCATGTTTTTATAATTTGTGGAATTGTTATTAATTATTCCTCAATTATTCATCATAGCCCCTAAGCTAACTGAGTAGCTACAATCAATGAATTCTGTTTATTGAAACCCCTTCAATGAAGAAATATAAGCGTTTAATTCAGATGTATTTCTTTGATTCTGTAATTTGAATTAAAAGAATCCATCGGAAACGTGAAGTCAAAGTTTTGAAGTTTATTTTATTCATATAGCCTATAGTTAATTTTATTTTGATGATTTTGTTTTATTACCATATAATATTCCTAACTACCACGAGGGCCCTTTTTAGGGGGGCTTGAGCCCCCCTACATTTCTGCCCAGCCCCCCTAAAAAATATGTGATAATTTTTAAACTGATGAAAATATTTTCTTTATTTACTAGTGTTTTTTCTATTTGCACGTTTTCTTCAGCTGCAGCACAGATATTCCTTGACCAGATATTACAAAATATGTGAATTCTTTGCTTACTTGCCATGAGGAAAACTCTATTTTGCACACATTTACATGTTTTCAAAACAACCGAAAATAATAATTCCATATTCCATTGTTTTGTTATTTATAGTTCATTTTGCAGAAAGATGTCAAGTTGTAATATGGAAATGACAACTGTGTGAAGAGTTTGGAAACGGTGCATTCAGTATTGTGAAATATGCATAACCAATTGTTTAAAAAAACCCACCAAAAGAATCTTTTGAAATTTGTGAAGAAAGAGGAGGCTGCAGCTGAGGTTCTGATGTTGAGGCAAACACCTTATCTACTATAAACAGACAATGTTGAAAGAATTGGTCCTGAAGGCTGGCCATCTTCTGTTCCTGAAAGGACTGACAGTTTCTCACACTCCTCTCCTCTAACACAGACACTGCTCTGCTCTGCTCAAAGAACCTCCAGTCCTTTAGGTCAACACAGATGCCTGAGACAATGATTATGGGAATGCTGTCTTTTACGGTTCTGGAACTCATGGTTTCTCATGTTTTTCATTGGCACATTAGTTTTTCAGAAGTCAATGTAGCTGTTTTGCATAGTGTAATGATTTGAGACTTTACAGTAAGAAAAATAATGAATAAACAAACAAACCACTACAGATGCTTGCCGCTGATAAGAGTGTGGGTCTCTTTGATGCACCAGTAATAACGGAGCGGAGGTCTTTGATATCAGGGCTGCTCGCTCATGTTGATTAATAGTGGTGAGAGATACTTCCTCACAGCCTATTCAGGGCCCTGTGGGTTTTTTTTTTTTTTTCAAGGCACGTCATTCCTGATTGTGGAATCATACCAAATTATCATTCCATGGCTTAAAGTGTGCTCTGCTTACATGTTATTAACAATATCTTATGCTTATAAGGATTCTTGCTGGATTAACATTTATATGCTTTTGAAATATTGGGCCAAAGTGTGTCTGAATATAACAAGACAGCTGTCTTGTTTGTAACTATGAATATGATGTAATGAATGAATATAATACAAGTTTCACTTTTTGAATGGAATTAGTGAAATAAATCAACTTTTTGATGCTATTCTAATTATATGACCAGCTCCTGTATATACACACAAACATATATAGCATGTATGTGTGTTATAACCTTTACACACCAGACTTGGTGGGTTTAACTCAGGATGTTGAAGCAAACAATTCACTAGGCAGAATTTCAGTGGAGCAAAACTTAACTTTCTTTATTATTCATAAAACATGGGAGAGGGGACAGGGAGAAAACTGTAACTCAGGACATACAATTACATCTGAAAGGCAGGCAGAAGAGATGTAGGATTAGTCTAGGTGGTTTAGTCTACTCACATCCTCCACTAGGCCTCCATTATCTTCTTACGCTTGGTTAGGTTAAAACTGGTCCAATGCCAGTGCTGTGGAACGTCCAGCACTCTATGTCTGCTCACCTCCCCTGCTTTTCTCTACTGTGGCCTCTTTGCTCTCTATGGCTGCTAATTGGGCCCAACAGCCTACAGATGAGGCTCCCTGGCAGAGGGGAAATGGTGCACACCTGTGTTGGAGCTATCCTTGGTCCTAAACATCACTGGGTAGCCCCGACCTTGTATCTAATGGTGCTCTCCATGGTGCTACAGATGAACGTGCTGTGTTTTGAGAAACCCTGCTTCCTTCTGGCTGCCACATACCCCCTTTTCCAGCTCAAAGCCACCATGCCTCCTTGACATGGCATCTGCATTTGCATTAGAATTCCCCACCCAATGTTCTATCATAAACTGGAAGTCCTGCAACTGAAGAAACCAGCGAGTGATTTGTGCATTTTTCCCTTTGTTTTGAGGCAACCATTTCAATAGGGCATGATCAGTTACTAAGACAAATTTTCAACCCCCATTTGACAGCAAGACCAATTCTTTTTCAATTGTGCCATAATTCTTCTCATGGAGCAGCTAATTACGGCTAATAATCATGACTGGGTGTTCCATACTATCCTGCAACTGAGATAGCACGGCTCCAATCCCTACTTCTGAGGCATCGGTTTGTAGAACAAAAGGTTTGTTGAAGTTTGGGGCTTTCAGGATGGGTTCGCAACCGAGGGATTGCTTTAGTTAGATGAAAGCCTGTTCTGCTTCTTTGGTCCACTTTACCTGGTTTGGGAGATACTTGCAGGTCATTTCAGTTAGGGGGGCTGCTTTTGTGGCAAAGCCAGGGATGAATGTTCGATAGTAACCAACTAGCCCAAGAAATGTCTCTAACTGTTTCTTGGTTTGAGGCTGGGGCCAGGTGAGTATGGAATCAATCTTCTTAGATTGGGTTTTCACATTTCCCCTCCACAACAGTGTACCCTAGATAGTGGGCCTCTTCTTGGGCAAGCGAACACTTAATTGGCTTTGACATGAGAGCCGCTGACTGTAATACCTGTAAGACAGCCTCTAGATGGTGACGATGTTCCTACCAACTCTTGCTGTGATTTACAGTGTCATCCAGATATGCAGCAGCATATCACTGGTGGAGATGGTGGACTATCAATGAGGCTTTGAAATGTGGCTGGAAGAACCCAGTACTGAAAGGCCTCCACAGGAGTGCAGAAGGTGGTCTTTGGTTTGGCTTGAGGGGTTAGAGGTACTTGTCAGTACCATTTTGTCAAGTCAAGGATTGCAATGAATCAACTCATCTATTTTTGGGATAGGGTATGTGTCAAATTGGGAAATCTCATTCAATTTTCTGTAGTCATTGCAGAATCTTGTGCCCCCATCTGGTTTTGGTACTAGGATGATGGGACTTGACCACACACTGTAGACCTTCTCTATAACTCCTAAGTCAAGCATTTCCTTTACCTCCTCCTGGGTGGCTTCCCTTTTAGCTTCAGGAATCCTGTAAGGTTGAAGTCTAATTATCGTCCCAGGTTCTGTTACTATATCATGGGTTATAAGGGAAGTCTCTCCAGGGAGATCACAGAAGACATCACGGTTTTACCACAAAAGTTCTCTTGACTCCTGTTTTTGCCTAGGGGAGAGCTGTTTTTTTCACTGCCAGGGTTAGGGCACTGGCAGTGAGGACATCGCTTGGAGGGGGGATAGGTTCATGCCACGGTTTCAAAAGGTTTAAATTAAAGTTTTGCTGGCTCTTCCTTCGGCCTGGTT
Organism: Gobiocypris rarus; assembly: GCA_023029165.1. Lineage (NCBI taxonomy): Eukaryota > Metazoa > Chordata > Actinopteri > Cypriniformes > Gobionidae > Gobiocypris > Gobiocypris rarus. The sequence continues at coordinate 22,069,573 of CM040932.1, forward strand.
GGCATACTCTGTAGTTGACTAGGCCCATACGCTCTACAATTTCATAGGGTCCCAGCCACCTGCCCAAGAACTTGCATTTGTTGGATGGGACTAGAACTTATACCTTTTCACCAGGGTGAAGTTCTCTAACCTGTGCCCTTCTTTTGTATATCGTGGCCTGCTATTGCCGGGCCAATAGAAAGCATGGGCCGGTTGCAATATCTTTTTTTCTGTAGCCAGCATTTTAAAACAGGTTACTCTCCATTTGTCACTGGTGATGGTCGTTTGAACCTTTCTGGATCCGCCATCAAATTGATAAGTTTAATTATATCAAGTGCTATGAGAAAAGGCTATAAATCTCCACCTCCAACATCCTAACACACAATATAGCCTACTAGCCTGGACACCTTATTGATGTGTACAGATGTAATGTAATGACGTAAAGATCTGCTTGATTTTCCACCAGTACCACTGGAGTTAAAAACTTTATTACTGTAACACATCTGCCTGGTCTGTGTTAGGACACGTGGTGTTTTTTATTTGTTTCTGTGTCATGTGTGCTCCTGACTGCGTCTCAATCAGCTCCCTAGTTTAGTAGTCAGGGCACTGATCAGGGAGTCAGCCCATTGACTTATGTCCTGATCAGTGCCCTGACTACTGAACTAGGAAGCTGATTGAGACACACACCCTGTCTTCTGTCTTGGCCCCACCCCTCTTGTTATCTGATTTTTGGTTAATTTGTCCCACCTGTTGTCCCTCGTTACCTGCCTTGTTTGTCTAGTATTTAATCTCCTTCTGTTTTCAGTCCTGTGCGGTTACATTGTTCATGTTACATGTCATTTTTCTCCTGGTTCCCTGTGATCTGTTCCTGGTATGTTTCAAGTTGTTTTTTTTGTCATTTCTGGTTATGTTTTCCCTCTCATGGGTATTTTGGTTTGTGTTTGTTTTATTTATATTTAAATAAATATATTTTTCTGCATTTTGAGTCCTCACCCCTTTGTGCCATAACGGATCCGTGACAGAACGTACCAATAGAGGACTCAGCAGAAAGTGGTAGCTCTTCTGTCTCCGTCTCTCCCCATGGAGACCTTCACCCACCTACAAGTAATGTCGTATAACTCCCGTTACATACGTCAGCAGGGAGCAAATGTGATGAGGTTTGCTCGTGACTTCCTTATAGATACTGATCACTTGGACCTGAGTGAAGCTGAGAGCAAAGAGGTTTTTAATCTGTGCTTATGCATGCCCCTCAGTCCAGAGGAAATGAAAAGGATTGGGAGACTAGGATTCTGGGAGTTGGTCGACCATTTGGACCCCAGCCCTCTGATGACCGTGGATCCAGTTCCAAAGGTCTGTGTTCCGGTGGTCTGTGTGCTGGTGGTCCGTGTTCCAGTGGTCCCTGTTCCGGTGGATTCCGTTTCAGTGGATTCCGTTTCAGTGGACCATGGCCTGGTGGTCTCGAAACGGAGGAGGAGAAGGTCCTCCTCCGTGACTGTTCTGGGTCTCAGTTCCCGGTAGATCATGTTCCGGTGATCCCAGTTCCGGTGGATCGTATTCCGGTGGTCCCTGTTCTGGTGGATCATGTTCCGGTGGTCCCTGTTCCTGTGGGCCCTGTTCCAGTGGACTCTGTTCCGGTGGACCCTGTCCCGGTGGTCTCGAAACGGAGGAGGAGAAGGAAGGCTCCCTCCGTGTCTTATCCGGGGGTCCCTGTTCTGGTGATCCCAGTTCCGGTGGTCCGTTTTCTGGTGGATCTAGTTCCGGTGGTCCCAACTGTTCCAGACGCGCCACCCAGGCGTATTGCTCTGCCCGTACTGCCTAGACTCCTGGCTCTGCTCTCACCGCGGCGACCCGGTGTCCTGCACTGACTGCACAGTCCAGGTGCCCAGCTCTGCCCACGCCACCCCGGCCGCCTGAACTCTGCTGGCCGCCCCGGCAGCCCCGGCCGTCTGAACTCTGCGGGCCACCCCGGGCTCCAGAACTTTCTGTCTCCCCGTCCTGCCCTGGTCTGTCGTCCCTTCCATCCCTCCCGTCCCTCCTGTCCCTCCCTGGTTTCCTGGGAAGCGCCTGGAAGCCGCTCCTTGGAGAGAGAGTAGTGTCACACATCTGTCTGGTCTGTGTTGGCACACATGGTCAGAGATGGGACCAAGTCACACATGTGCAAGTCTCAAGTAAGTCTCAAGTATTTTTTTCTTGGGCAAGTCAAGTCAAGTCCAGTCACAAGCTAAGTGAAGTGAAGTCAATTCAAGTCAAGTCAAGTCAAGTCCTGTAGTAGGTCAAGTCCAAGTCCAAGTCAAGTCACCTTATTGTTGTAATTTTACCTGCAGAATCCACTAGATGACTATAGTACTCAATGGCTGCATATAGGCTGAACTATATGAACCACTGTATAAAACAAATTTGACTTCATACGTTTTTGACTATCACAAGTTAAAATTGTAATAAAAAAAAAACATATTTGTTAGGTGAGAATATACAAAGATGCCAAAATATGCTTAGATAAATATGACCATGCTATAAGGAATGTTTGATGATAAAGGTAAAAAGGCTTCTGCCTCAGACTTGCACATATAGCGTATATAATAAGATAATTGTGGTTTTATATCTCAGAATTGCAATGTTGTGTATAATAAATTACTACATTAACAATTTCTGTACATTTTTCCCTGGAATCTGTAAATTGAATTAGTTACAGATGTAATTGTGTCAATGTAACTATAATTTAACAATTTTATGTAAAACAGTGAAAGGCTTTAAAAAGTAATGCCGGTTTGTCTGGTTGAGGACAATGGATACTTTTGCAGACGACATCACACTGAGTGAATCAACTTAGAATGGCTCTAATTTACATATATTTATCTCTCCCCATCCTACTTCCCTCAGGCTGTGACCATTGAAAATATACCCAAAATCTATATGAACTAAAAATGAACAAATACTAAACAATATATATGTGTTTGATATCATTGGAAATGTCTTAGTGCGACTGGTACAAATACTTCATCCCCACAGAAATATTCAAGAAGATAACAATGGTTTTAAGAGTTTAAAGAGATGTTGCATTGTATGGTAGGTGTGGCTTTCAACCATTTGGTCTTTTGTCAATACAGGTCTGTATATATTGTCTGTATCAATACAGACAGTGATTGAATGTAAATTCCCTTTGTTAACATATGTTACCATTTGAAAGAAGTTATTGTCAGGTCTGAATACTTAAAGCAGTGTAGCAGAAGAGTCAGGGCGCAATTTTGTATTCAGATTCGCCCGTAACGCTTGTGTCCAGCCAACGTTACGTAACCTATGGAAAGTCAGGAACGCATCTCTTTACTTAAGAGTATTCGATGTTTTGAGGATCTTTGAATTGATTATGTAATTGGAATTATACCTGACTGTTTAATAAATTGTTACATTTTGATTTATTCTGACTTACTCTGGAATTATTAACGATCTACATGAGATCATGAATGGGTACTTTCCACAAAGGGTTAAACGGAATAATTACATGTGTGTCTAACTATTAAACATAAATGACCAAATAACCAAATTGGCATTCTAATCTAAATGCTAAATTATAATACAATGGAGTCAGATAAAGAGGAATTGGAATTAGATCCATTTTGCCCAGCTGAGAACACAGTACGCGCGTAGATACCTTCGCCCGCTCTTCGCTGCCGCCATTGGAGCGATTTCAGCGGCCTTACAACAGTATTGAATTTAACATGAAAATGTTACGTTTATCCTTCACTTTCTCACAATGTGACTTTATATTTCATAATGTGATTTAACGTTATAATGTATTTTATATATTTATTTTATCTCACAATGTGACTTGTGGTTTTACACATCTCACAGTTGTTTATATATATATCCCTAACAGCACCCCAAATACGCATAATCTATACTCTATTTAATTTACTGTAAGTGTGAACTCATGAATTGTCTATTTGTAAACTACAAAAATGTAATTTGAAAATGGTGACATCATGCACATGCATAATATGTGTTCTGTTTATAGGTGCTTAGTGTTTCTTTACAAAATAACATCGCCAACTATTGGTGTGGCATGCATACAGCACTTTGTCTTTTTTTTTTTGCGGATCCGTGTGAATGGGGGTTGTTTTCACAATGTTAGCGTCTGTACCTACATGAAAAACATGATGGGAAAACTTTTTTAGTACAATCTCTTAAGTCAAACTGCTTTTGCATCAATGTAAATCTTGTGTATGTATTTAAATTGGCTATATTTGAATGCCTAACAGATTTAGCAAAGCTACAAGTGCTTTATATGCTGACAGCTATAAAGCGCTGATGTGCTGAAAGTGCGATGTGAAAATGGAAAGGATTTACTTCAAGGATTTTTTTTTTTTACTTCATATTGATATGCGGCTCAAGGCCAATAAGTAGCTAACAGTATATAAAAACATTTTTCTATGGCTGATATACTCCTGATATGCTTTAACATCACTTGTCGTGTTAGTTAAAGTAATGGAGATAAATGAGAACCTAGAAAAACATGTATATGATTTTAGGCTGAGATCAACACATTATGATTTATAGCATCCTTAGATATTTTATGTCAGTTTAATTTATTTGTTTTATTCATTTATTGATGTACTGGTGTGGTGGAAAGCAAGGTGGAGGCTGATGGAAATACTTCCAGAAGCATATCAAAAGGCATAGTGCGAAGAGTGGGGGTTGAAGAGAGATCTTGTTCCACAAAGACCATCATTTCTCATGCCAAATACTTTGTAGTGTCAGGAGTCCGCTGTATAGCCTACTTTAGAGATGCATCTGTGCCCATCTTCAGTAGATGTCTTAAATGTCTGCCTGGAATGGATAGGCTGCCTATATCTAAATGGGTCAACTGAAGCCCACTGTTGGTTAGAAAATATCACTTATACATCTGGAAAAATAATTGCAATAAGAATGATTTAGATAATCACAAGACCCTGATATCCTTATTCTTTAAAAGGCACAGTTCATCTAAAAATGAAAATTCAGTCAGTTTATACACTCACCTAAAGGACGAGTTTGACCCATTTTCGCCTTCAGAACTACCTTAATTCTACGTGGCATTGATTCAACAAGGTGCTGAAAGCAATGTTGGCCCATATTGATAGGATAGCATCTTGCAGTTGATGGAGATTTGTGGGATGCACATCCAGGGCACGAAGCTCCCGTTCCACCACATCCCAAAGATGCTCTATTGGGTTGAGATCTGGTGACTGTGGGGGCCATTTTAGTACAGTGAACTCATTGTCATGTTCAAGAAGCCAATTTGAAATGATTCGAGCTTGGTGACATGGTGCATTATCCTGCTGGAAGTAGCCATCAGAGGATGGGTACATGGTGGTCATAAAGGGATGGACATGGTCAAAAACAATGCTCAGGTAGGTCATGGCATTTAAACGATGCCCAATTGGCACTAAGGGGGCTAAAGTGTGCCAAGAAAACATCCCCCACACCATTACACCACCACCACCAGCCTGCACAGTGGTAACAAGGCATGATGGATCCCTGTTCTCATTCTGTTTGTGCCAAATTCTGACTCTACCATCTGAATGTCTCAACAGAAATCGAAGACTCATCAGACCAGGCAAAATTTTTCCAGTCTTCAACTGTCCAATTTTGGTGAGCTCCACAGAGTTTATATTGATCATGTCTGCAAATAAATCAACTGACAAGAAACATTTAACACAACATAAAAGTTGTCTATTTAAATTCACTGATTGGTTCTTGTGTGCTTTATGACAAGACATTTTCTTAGAGTATAATGAAAATGGTAACAGACACATTATAGCTGTATGTCTTTTAAATGGTACAACTTACATGGTTAGCCATGTTCATTATACATGTTTGACCATTAGCTGTTCTAACCCTTTTTTCATGCTGAAACATGTCAGCTACATTAAGTCTGGATATTATGAAAGTCATCCCAAGAGTCATGCAACTCCTGTCCGTAACCCTTGCTGGGCTGCAGGAGTGTGACTTGCTGACTCAGTTTGTCCCAGCAGTATGACAGTATCTGCACTTCCCATCCTTGGCTGTGTGACCAATTAATTCATCAATCATTAAAGAGCTGCTGTGAAATTCCCTGCTGCGTTCAAGGTCGGTATGACTGTCTGCACTGATGAAAACTGGGAATGCGAAAAGTAGGAGAACTGGGTGTCTGGTGAATACTTACATCACCAAACAGCCTCCTGAGGAAGAAGCAGCCGCTGATGAGGGAAAGAAAGAGAAAAGAGGATTTTTCTTTCTTTTAAACTCCTCCCACTCACAGACATTAGAGGCCCCTGTGTGGGCTGTCAGATGATTCCACCCATATGCTCCTTGTCGTCTGCTCAAGAGGAATAAAGAATTGAGGATCTGTCATATGCCTCTGCACTGCAATGCAGAAGCAAGACTTCATCTTCTCCAGCGTTTAAGCATTGATGTCTTGTCAGTGGGCTTGATTTCTTAGGACAAGCACCCTGGAGTGCTTTAATATCTCAGATGATTTCAAACAGATCTTAATCTTGCCTAGATTGAACCCAGCTGAGGGACACAACTACACATAAGCCTACATAGGTCATGCTAGGTAATAATTTGAGTAGCAATTACACCAGGTGCAGTGGTTGGTTCTGATGTACAGTAATAGAGTGGAACATCTCGCACAGCTGTGGCCGTACTGATAAGAGTAAATGCAAGAGCACTCTTTCCACTTACAACTTTTTTCTTTTTTTGTTTTTACAAAAATAAAATGACTCATTTGTTTGTATAATCTGTCTTCTCTTTATTTTTACTTTATAGTTTATAGTTATACTGAAAGCCATCACCTACACAAAATTATTATGGATTGGAAAAAATAACATCTAAAAATTAAATATATTTATAAGGGTATGTCCTCTATTGGAAAAGAACCGGAGTAAACATCCCAGACAGCAACAAAGTGTCGGCCCAGATCCGGCCCACATCTGGTACGCTGGATCCCAGACAGCAACATAGTGTCGGCCCAAATCCGGGCAAACACTATGTTGCTGTCTGGAATCCAGCCACTTGACAATTGTACCTTTTCACATGATGTCATAACTCCTGCTCTGACTCGAAGCAGTGTATATTTATTTCTGCCAGCACAATGGAATACTTTTGCCACCAGCATCATGAAGTTCACCCTGTCTCTTGTACATCTGCCACAAATACTGCTAGAGGATTACTCTAGCTGCCTACTCTTGTCTACTTTCAAGGTGAGGTGTTTAGAATCTCAAACAAACTTGCTGATCAGTGGGATTTCCTGCTTGAAGTCAGGAGGAGTTGTAGCAAGTTTGTGTTCAGGGAAGGAGGAGGTGGGAACCGGTGAACATTCAACATAAAATTTAAATCCCCAAAATAAACAAACAATAAAAGGAAAGTGGCAGCCCCTCATGGATGACTGCAAATTCAATGACAAAAGACCATTGATAGCATTGCTGCTAGCTATACACTGAAAAAACTAACAAAAAAACAATAAGATCTACTTAATTTTATTTTTAAGTAAATTTCACATATGGAATTAAAGGGTTAGTGAGACCAAAGAAAAATGAAAACATTTGCATCATGACACATTAGGGAGGGCCAGTGGATATGTGCAAACTTTGTGCTAACTCGAGTTATGCAGGTAAAAAAGTCTCAAACGCCAGTAAATTATTCACTACAGAAAGTGAAAGTAAAAACTAACTTAGCTTATGACAGTCTGATGCTGCATTAAAGGAATAGTTCACCCAAAATTGAAAATCCTGTCATCATTTACTCTCCCTCTAGTTGTTCCAAACCTGTAAGAGTTTATCTGTTCTGCTGAACACAAAAGAAGATATTTCGAAGAATGTTTGTAACAAACCAGATAGTAGGGAAAAAATTCTATGGTAGTCAATGGTTGCTCTATGACGTTGGAGTTTTCCCTCACTTTTAAATCGTTAATTAAAGGCAAAGTAAAGTGCGCACAACTGCACAGGCATGTTGCGGTGTGTTTTCAATGAATTCCTTTGGCACCATGAGGAATGAACTGAAAACGCTCATTCTGCTCTGTGCCAGTGGATACGAACCATCATGAATGCCCGTGCACATTTTACTTTCACTTTGGAATTAGCGCAATTTCTGGGGCGGGTTTCTTGAATAGTGGGTTCATTGTTATTCTTAAATGAACACTCCATCATTTTTAGAAATAGGGCTTATTCAACTTCTTTCCTACATTTAGATATGTGGCAAATGCATTTTTGTCTCAGTGCATGCATTGTTTTAGTTTGGCAGGGTTGCCGCTAGCTTAGTTTAGTATAATGAATGGATTCCTATGTTGCCAGCTAGCATGTCCTGAGTAAAAGTGATTTAAAAAAAAAGAGATATCACGCAACACATGAATTCCCCTATTCACGCCGGTTGTGGGATTTCATGTGTTGCGTGATATCTCTGCGCCCAAGCAGTGCTTCGCCTGTGTTTCCCCATAATATAGTCCCAAGCCAAGCCTAGGAAATCACCTAGTCTTAATCTGCATTGCTATATGTTGTAAATACGCAGGCCACAAGAAGTAATTATTTTTTTTTAAATCACTTTTACTCAGGACATGCTAGCTGGCAACATAGGAATCCATTCATTATGCCAAGCTAAGCTAGCGGCAACCCTGCCAAACTAAAACAATGCATGCACTGAGACAAAAATGCATTTGCCCACATATCTAAATGTAGGAAAGAAGTTGAATAAGCCCTATTTCTAAAAACAGTTGAGTGTTCCTTTAATGAAAAACACAATAATATTTTTTTTTTTGACAAACTCTTTTACATTTTGTGTTGAAACCAAATCTTCCACCGTCATCTTGTCATTCAGCTCCTCACTCTCATGATGAATGAAATCTGAATCCTGCTTCTGGTCTGTGCTGCGACTCTCATTCGGCTCACGCTGCACATTGCATTTTTAACTGTAGTGTCTGTTCACCAACTAAATAATTTTTACTATTATAAATAAAAATCTAAACGACAGCGGGGAGCAGTGCCATGGTGGGCAAGAACAACATGTTTTCTACGTATGAAATACCACGAGTTATGATCAGTGAAAATCCTTGTTTTATATTTGTTATGTATTTCTATATATCTGTCAGCCATGTTTAGTGTGTGTGGACTTTTAGTGTTTGTTTTCATGTCACATCGTTCTTTGTTCTGTTTTTCCACCAGTCATCAGTCCCCATAGTTACCCTAGTACCCTTCAGCTGTCTTGTTCATAATCTCGTTTGTATTCCCCTTTTAGTTCTCCCCTTTCTCCCCTTTCTTTGTCTTATCTCTGTTATAGTAAGTGTGTGTCGTCCTGCCTGTATTTGCTCATCTGAGAACCATCATCATTAAACTTCCTTTGATATTGTATCTGCCTGTCTTTGTCTTCCTGCCTGCAACAGCGTGTGACAATATCATGGAGTTGTGTTGTATTTTGGTCAAGTAAGTGAACAGGACTTTTTTTAAAATTATTATTTATTCACTCAATCAATGAACCTAATGATTGTGCACTGTTTGTATACTAATTCACTTTTGTTATGCAACTCATGCTTTTAGTGCCTAATGCAACCATTCATGGTGTATATTGTTGGAGTCTGAACCCTTTTGAACCAGGAGTACTTATCCAGGAGTTGGTTACATATGCAAAACAGTAGAAAGAATGGGTCATAAACAAACCATGAGTTTCCGACTTAGCAATTATTAAACCAGTGGCAGAAGGGCTGCTTTAGATTTTTTTGGATTACAGTGGGTACGGAAAGTAAATTTTTCACTCTTTGTCACATTGCAGCCATTTGCTAAAATCAAAAATCTCATTAATGTACACACAGCACCCCATATTGGCAGAAAAACACAGAATTGTTGACATTTTTGCAGATTTATTGAAAAAAAAAGAAAGAAACTGAAATATCACATGGTCCTAAGTATTCAGACCCTTTGCTGTGACACTCATATATTTAACTCAGGTGCTGTCCATTTCTTCTGATCATCCTTGAGATGGTTCTACACCTTCATTTGAGTCCAGCTGTATTTGATTATACTGATTGGACTTGATTAGTAAAGCCACACACCTGTCTATATAAGACTTTACAGCTCACAGTGCATGCCAGAGCTAATGAGAATCATGAGGTCGAAGGACCTGCCTGAAGAGCTCAGAGACAGAATTGTGGCAAGGTACAGATCTGGCCATGGTTACAAAAAAATCTGCTGCACTTCCTAAGAGCACAGTGGCCTCCATAATCCTTAAATGGAAGACGTTTGGGACGACCAGAACTTTTCCAAGAGCTGGCCGTCCGGCCAAACTGAGCTATCGGGGGAAAAGAGCCTTGGTGAGAGAGGTACAGAAGAACCCAAAGATCACTGTGGCTGAGCTCCAGAGATGCAGTCGGGAGATGGGAGAGAGTTGTAGAAAGTCAACCATAACTGCAGCCCTCCACCAGGCTTTATGGCATGGTGGCCCGACGGAAGCCTCTCCTCAGTGTAAGACACTTGAAAGCCTGCATGGAATTTGCTAAGATGGTGAGAAATAAGATTCTCTGGTCTGATGAGACCAAGATAGAACTTTTTGGCCTTAATTCTAAGCGGTATGTGTGGAGAAAACCAGGCACTGCTCATCACCTGTCCAATACAGTCCCAACAGTGAAGCATGGTGGTGGCAGCATCATGCTGTGGGGGTGTTATTCCGCTGCAGGGAGAGGACGACTGGTTGCAATCGAGGGAAAGATGAATGCAGCCAAGTACAGGGATATCCTGGATGAAAACCTTTTTCAGAGTGCTCAAGACCTCAGACTGGGCCGAAGGTTCACCTTCCTACAAGACAATGACCCTAAGCACACCGCTAAAATAACGAAGGGGTGGCTTCACAACAACTCCCTGACTGTTCTTGAATGGTCCAGCCAGAGCCCTGACTTAAACCCAATTGAACATCTCTGGGGAGACCTGAAAATGGCTGTCCACCAAAGTTTACCATCCAACGTAACACAACTGGAGAGGGTCTGCAAGGAGGAATGTCAGAGGATACCTAAATCCAGGTGTGAAAAACTTGTTGCATCTTTCCCAAAAAGACTCAGGGCTGTATAAGATATTATTTGGGTAATGCTCTAGCCTGTCAGACACAAGGACTAGATCTAAAAGCTTTAGAGCTAAAAAAGGATCGTATGACATTCATTCTGTAGTGTCCACTAAATCAGGGGCCATATTCAAAAAACATTTTATCTTACCAGTAAGAGTTCTCCTAAATGACAGTAAAAGTTCTTAGTTACCTCTTAATATTCACAAAGCTGCTGAGAGCAACTTTGACTTAGGAACCGAGAGAAGTCTTAAGCTAAGAGTAAGGGTGGGGTTGACCTCGTTGCTATGGATGATGTCAGCACGCTTGCTAACTATGACCATAGTGATTGGCTGACAGGGGAGGGATTGCGGCAACATCCATTAGGATTGTTTAGTGATTTGGTCTTAGTGACTTAGGAGTCCTCATGACTATACTCATAGAGTTTCATGGATTTAGGAGCTAGTTTTAGTGCTAAAATGCTTTGTGAAATACTCTTAGAGCAAAAATTTAGGAGTTCTAAAATCAGGACTGACACGCCCATTTAAAAAAAAAAGAGTTTCTCCTTAACCTTAAGATGTTTTGTGAATATGGCCCCAGGTTTATTAAAGCCACAAAAGGCAATCACTCTTTGGCATGCCAGAATCTGCTAGTCAGCACAGACAGCCACACTGCTATTACTCATGAGACAGCTCTGAAACCCTTGAGATTACTTTTCAACACTTTGAGCATAATTGCAGGTGTAGGTGTGCTTTGAAGACCTCCTTATTGTCACAGCATAATAAATACACTTTCTTGTCATCTGCTATGAGAAGAAAGCCCCTGCCAGTAACATAGATGTGTTTGGAAATCTCATTTACAATTACAAAGCAAATGGTTAAGATAAATCAGAAGAAAAGGGCAGGGAGAGAATATAGGATGGAATACAAAAGGCTCCAAACATAAAAGGTGACAATAAAATTGCATTATAATGAACAGATTATCATAATAATGGACAGATTATTGAACCAAAAAGAACTGCAATTCTAAAAGCAATTTCAGGACTAAGAACCCCCTAGTGAGTTCAGTTATATCACACACAAATTATTTTCCAAGATTAATTAATATCAACATGCGCCTTGGGGACATACCCATTATTTTATTAATCTTGCAAAAGGACAGTGATAACTATTATACACAGTAAGAAGCAGAACAGGCAACACACATTTGATGTATAATTGGACATTGACAGCCTTTTTAATTGTTCACTGCAAAAAAGAAAAGAAAAAAAAAGCATATTGTTCATGGTGGCTAAAGATGTAGTAAAGGTTAATAGAATGATCTGCTAGCAGGGGAAAGGAAGTCAATGATGTTAGAAATCTCTACGAGCTGCCCCAGGGCAAGAACTGCTGATGGGATTGCCAACCAACAACAGACCATTACAAAAAACCCCCCACTGCTGTTCTAATGTTTCACAAAGAATTGCTTCGAGAACCTGGAGGCTTTATTTAGTGTTTAAGAATATAGCTGAAAAAGCCTGGGCGATTTGTGTCAGATGTCAGTTTTAGTCTTTGCTGAACTGAATAAGATTCTTCTCAACCAAGCAAAGTAGAAAGGATGTGTTCATTGTAAATCAGTGTAAGTAAATGTTCTGCATTGCACGTTTTTGAATTTAAAACATTTACTCAGAGTTGTTTGTGGGACTGGTTGAGTATGTGGTGCCAGTTTTTTTGCCAAAGGTTTAAAGGGGGGCGTCACCAAAGAAGTTTAAGAACCACTGCCCTAATTTAGTCCACTAACAGTAATAATGAGCATTAGTTAACATGTAGTTGCAAAGTAGAATGTCTAAAGTGGGCCATCGCAGAACACTTTGACCAGGTTTTGTTTAATATGTTTTCTATTTGAATGCATTGGTTAAGTTTATCCTATTAAGATTTTTTCAAATGTGGAAAATCTGACATTCAATGTACATTTCAAATTGAAGCATGCAAAACAACGTTTTGAATAGAAGTGTCTGAGACACTAAAACCTTGACTTGGCACATGGAATTTAATGTTTAGTCCAAGGAAGATGAAGGTAGCTCCAATAAAAAGGTTCAAATCTGGCAATATCTGCCATGGTAAACTGCCGTGTAATTTCAGGTTTGCAAGATTTATGTGGAAAATACCTTAGCAAGTTACACAGAACAGTAATGATGTGATTTGAAACAGGTGATGTCAACAGGTGATTGTAATTATGATTTGGTACAAAAGCAGCATCCAAGAAAGGTCTAATCCTTTAGGAGCAAAGATGGGCCGAGGATCGCCAGTTTGCCAACAAATACGTGAGAAAATTATTGAAATGTTTAAATATAATGTTCCTCAAAGAAAGATAGGAAAATATTTGGATATTTCACATTCAACAGTGCATAACATAATTAAAAGATTCAAGGAATCTGGAGGAATTTCAGTGCATAAAGGACAAGGGCGCAAGCCTAAGCTGAACAACCGTGATCTCCGATCCCTCAGGCGGCACTGCATCAAGAATCGTCATTCATCTATAAGCGATATCACCACATGGGCTCAGGACTACTTTGGCAAAACTTTGTCAAGTACCACAATATGTAGTTACATCTACAAATGCCAGTTAAAACTGTACTGTGCCAAAAGGAAGCCCTATGCTAACAGTGTCCAGAAGCGTCTGGGCTCGGAGGCATCTGGGATGGACCATCACACAGTGGAAACGTGTACTGTGGTCAGATGAATCAGTATTTCAGGTATTTTTTGGGAGGAATGGACGCCGTGTGCTCCGGACCAAAGAAGAAAAGGATCATCCAGACTGTTACCAGCAACAAGTCCAAAAGCCAGGGTCTGTCATGGTATGGGGTTGTGTCAGTGCCCTTGGCAAAGGTAACTTGCACTTCTGTGAAGGCACCATTAATGCTGAAAAATACATAGAGATTTTGAAAGCATAATATGCTGCCTTCAAGAAGACATCTTTTCCAGGGACGTCCATGCGTATTTCAACAAGACAATGCAAAACCACATTCTGCACACATTACAAAGTCCTGGCTGCGGAGGAAGAGGGTACGGGTACTTGACTGGCCTACCTGCAGTCCCGACCTGTCTCCAATAGAGAATGTGTGGTGCATTTTGAAGCGCAAAATGCGACAACGAAGACCCCGTACTGTTGCCCACCTTAAGACTTGTTTTGCAGGAAGAATGGGACAAAATTACACCTGAAACACTTCATAACTTGGTGTCTTCAGTCCCTAAACGTCTTTTAAGTTTTGTGAAAAGGAATGGCAACATTACAAAGTGGTAAATGCTTTACTATCCCAACTTTTCTTTAAATGTGTTGCAGGTCCGAATGACAGGAAAGGATGCATATTTACAAATGACATGAAGTTGACCAGACAAAACATGAAATATTTTGTGTTCATATTGTCTGCAATGAAATACAAGTCAAAGTAAATTTAGAAATCACTTCTTTTTTTTTTCTTTTTTCTTTTTTTTTTGCGTTTTCCATACTGTCCCAACTTTGTTTTGGAGTTGTATATGATCTATATTATGTATAACTAATCTATTTAATGTCAAAACAATTTTATACTGTATTTTTTTTCTCAGATAATGTTTCCTCTTTTCCACAGTATTCCACAAAAGACTTGGTCAAGAGTAACTTTTGAGATTATAAACAGTTACTTTTTATGACAAGCTTGATCTAGCTGACAGTAAGGATGGGCATTATGACCATATTATTCTACATGCATGAGAAATGTTATTTCAATAATGATATCACAATATAGTTATTTAATTTTTTTATGGATATTTCATCAAAAAATATTACATAATAATACTGTTTAGTCTTCAATGTAGCATATTCTATTAATTAAATTCAATTGATTATAAAAGAGCCGAAGGTCTTCTCTAGACTTTTGCTGTTTGATTAAAAATATGAAACCGCAGTTTATTAAGCTGCTGTCCCTTTAAGAACGAATGCACAGAATGACACTCATCCGGGTTTCCCACTTTAACTGTTTAACTTTACATCAGACATAACTGACTGTTTAAATCAAGTGAATACCTCACATGACTTTAAGATAATTCTGTGCATTTTATCAAAGGATAATTGATTGCGGCTTATTTGAACACATGCATGTCCCTCTCTTTATTCTTCATACATGCATGTTTCTTTGTCAAAATGTCAATAACTTTTAGTACAGTGATACACAGATATATTTACATTCCGTGATATAAAAAGGTAACGTTACGTTAAAGTTAACTGCAAAGTCTCTAACAATTGTCACTATCATCATCATAGCGTTCAGCCCTATCTTAACAGTATTACAACATAAAACACAGAAACAAAATATGTACATTAATCGGGATTAGTATATCACTAAGTAATAGTTAACTTACTTGATGTGACAGTGAAAAAAATATAAAGGTATTTACCTGCTGCCGCTTGCCGTCTGTTGTCCGCCATTGGTAACTTCTGTTCATATTTCTGTTTTTTCGTTCTCAGTCGACATCCCACGATCGAAATTTGTCCAAAATAAGATTTTAATGGATGTAAAATGATCCATGTAAGTTAATGCTATTACTAGTGGACCTACTAAAGCAAAAGCAGCCGCGAGCACTCCAACGGCAACGGGTGTATATTCAAACATGACCGGTAGAAGGCGCGCACAGCTGTCATTGGCCAGATTTCTAGATGACGTTCAGATTGACCAATCACGCTCAAATGAACACGGGAAGACAGCAGATTGACTTGCAACTGTTATATAGAAAAACTGGTTAAAACTACAGTTAGCAAATGTGTATTTTATTTGCTGTTATATTTCATTAGTTGGTCAAATGGAGTGGGCAGAGTAGAGGCCTGAAAGTTTCAACCTGGAGAGCAGTGCAGATTTGATATTTAGTTTAGTTTGTTATATTTGTATCTAGAATTACAGTTTAAATGTAAAAATACACCTAAACTGTAAAAATAAACAAATAAAAATAAATGGTCAAATTGTAGTGATTGCCAAACAAAAAACAAAATTAAAGTATAAAATGTCATTTTAAATAAGAAAAAACTGTAAAATAACACTGTTTTCTCTTAAACTTTTAATGTAAATTTCTGTAAAGTTTTTGCACGTTATTTTAATTAAAATTTCAAGATACAAGTACAAGATATTTTAATTTGACAGTTTTTACTTTTACTTTAAAATAACAAAAAAAAAAAAGAATAATGTTAAATTGTTAGTATGGACATAAACCTTTAATATAATGAGCTAAATATTTTATTATAGATTATTTCTGTAATTTTACATACATTTGTATGTCATTTAAGAAAACAGATAAATACTGTATAAATACTGCAGTGATTTTCTGCATATAAAAAAGAGAATTACTGTAATTTGTCATTAATGATATAATTCTTAAAATAATGGTCAAGTTATTAATTTACAGATATTGTTTGTATTTTTATATGAATTCGTATGTTATTTATGGAAACAGAAAAATACTGTATAAATAATACAGCGATTTTCCTGTATAAAATAATGAGAATTACTGTAATTTGTCATTAATGATATAATTCTTAAATTAATGGTCAAGTTATTAATTTACAGATATTGTTTGTAATTTTACATGAATTTGTATGTTATTTATGAAAACAGAAAAATACTGTAAAAATAATACAGTGATTTTCTCGTATAAAAAATAAGAAAATATTTTGTCATTAATGATATATCCTTAAAATAACATTACATTTGTTTATTTACAGATATTCTTTGTAATTTTACATAGTTTTAAACATAATTTAAAATTAAAAGAAAATGCTGTAAAAAAATTTGAGTTATTTTCCGTAAAATTAGGATTTTTTTTTTACAGTGAAGGTTGCGACAAAAAAGCCAAAGACAGACAACAATTAGGTTTATTAAACAAAGCACATAGATAATCCAGAGGGTTGTAAACCACAAGTGAAACATCTAACTCCCAAGAAATACAGACAAAGAAAACTAAAGAGGAACTTATAAATAGAGATGTTAATGAACTCATTACAGACATCATTGGTAATGAATGTCTATGGTGACAAATGACTGGCAGGAAACTGGAAAAAAGGAAACATGACTTAAGACAAACAAACTAAAAGTTCATGAAAATGAAACTAACTGAACATACACGTGACGGGAATGAGGAAGGCTTTTTGCTGCACACCAACTGTCTTTAAATATAAATGGAACTTTTTGTTTTTGTTTTAGCACAAATATTCTTGACAAGACCATCAGCATGATGCACTAAACCACATCTCTTCTTGTTTTAAGTGAATTATGACATACTGAACAAGTGCTTTGGGAAATTATATTTGGCATATATGATTTTAAGTTTGACTACAAAAAAACAAAACAAAACAAAAAAACTATAAATTGAGGGTTGTGGGGAATAAAGCAGACAAACAAAAGCCTGAAAGAAATACAGAGAAATGCTGTAATCACTTCTGCCTGAGTCATTTCTAGGATTCATTTTCTTTGCTTTTATTCTATTAAAAACGATGCTTGGATATACTTTTATTTATTAATTTTTTGTTGTGTTCACTGTATAAAAAAAAAAAGAACCTGTTGTTAAGAACCTGTGATAATTATTAGAAAATTCCTGAAAGGCAGCATGATAAATTAAAAGAGTAAGCATTTCCAGAAGAGAATAGCTGGAAAAGAAAACATGTCTTTATAGTGTTGTCACGAGACTGGAATTTCCAACTTCAATACAATACCTTAAAAATATCGATATTCGATTCCATATCTCATGATTTGTTTATAATTTGGCTAATTTGGTTGCAATAGTTTAAACCCTAATATTTAAAATAATTGACTGGTTTGAGTAGGACAAACTTAAATTAAACAAATGAGTTTAGTCAAATTAAATTTTATGAGTATTTAGCATTCTTTTTCAAGTTCACAGAACTGATATATTTTAAGTAAACTGAACCGTTTCCTTGTTTTGATTTTAATGAAATTATTTATTTTACATTTTTCTCAGTCGCTTTGGTACATTTCTCAGATCACAACTGAAATTCTCAAAAGTACTTGTTCAACCTCCACATCATATGCACATCAAAAGCAATGTCATATTGTTTTGAACAAACATTATCAATTCCTACATTATCAATTGCTTATCTCATATTTATAATACATGTATTACATCAGTTCTCATTGAATAGTCTTACCCCTCAAAACATTAGTTCCTTGCATAAGTCATTAAATGCAAAATGGTTAAACTATAGTTTTAATGAGTTGAGTATTTTTCTGTATTTCTATTAGACTTGTCCTGAATTGATGAACTGTGGAGGAGAATTTAGAATTTCAGTAATGAAGGGTAATAAAAAGGACTAGATCAACCAATGATCAACTATAGTTCTCTAAAATAACTCAGAGGTGCATCTCATGAACCTTAATTTGACAAGAATGACAACAACACAGTTGTTACAATGATCTGTCATTTTCTTAAAAAAATTAAAATGTATATTCTTTCTAACCACAAATGCTCAACTTCGGTGTTCTGGAGTTACATGACGTATGACGTCATCATGTCGGAAAGGTCACGCCCATGACGTAGGCAGAAGTACCCAGTATTAAAATTATAAGACTAAATCAAACAAGTTTTTCGGCACTGGGTCGGTATTTCCACTTACGTCACGGACATCGGATGGGATCGTGCAGAGCCATTTGAAGTCCATTATGGAGAAAAATCCTGGAATGTTTTCTTCAAAAACAAAAATTTATTTTTGACTGAAGAAAGAAAGACATGAACTTAAGATAGGGGTGGGTAACAGTATATTTAGATAAGAAATAATACAGAAATTAAAGTAATCAAATGTAGAATAACACTGGATAATCCACATTGTAAAAATGAAATACAGATTAATGCTTACAAATAAAGATACAAAAGTTAGTCAAGAGCAGCAAGGGATTTTCTCTTTGTCTTTTGTTCTATGAATAACATGACGCACAGCGAGACAAGCATTTTGGCATAATTCTGTATGTATTTGATCATTTTAAAGGACAATGAGCCACGAAAAAGAAGTCAATTTACTACTTGCAGCTTTATATGTGTGCCACTTATATAGATCATGGTGCTTGAGCTTTTGGTGTGAGCGTGAAACCTGCAGGAATGGGTAAAACTGTACACAATACAAGCACTATTCAACTGAGTGAATGAGACAGGTGAGTGACAGGAGGCGGATGTCAAAACTGCAGAAAAGTGGCTTTGGAACCATTTCAGATATTTCAGTATTGATATTTTTGACAACACTAGTTTACTGTAGGGATATCCATTAGCTGTAGAGCATGTTCACAAGCATTTATTTCAAGATGACTTGTCTGACAACTGGCTCATACTGTAATCTGACCAGAAAACAAAAACAAAGAAAAAAACGTAAAGGACAAGAAACTTAACACAGCGTGCACCCGGCTTTACACTGCGTGTGTCTGCATTGCTATTACAGAAAAAACATCACAGATGGGCTTCAGGGAAGGATTCATTAAAACGAAGATCAGGAACTGGAAAACAGTGTGGCTCCTGTGAAAACTAGTCTCATGCAGCCCTCAGGCAGTCTTATACATGCTGAGACGGACTCTTTCACAAAGGCACACTGTGACAACTGGGGAACAGAAATTGGCTATGACAAGATATCTGCAGTTATTTTACTTCTCCTGGTCTCCCTAGTTCTATACATGGAAATACTGTGACTAGTACAGCTTGAATAGCAAACAGACAGTCCCTAAACAAATAACAAATATGGAGACATGTCAGCTTATGTTAGTGTAGGACAGATTTCAAGCCCAGTCACATTATGTACAGTGGTGGAGAGGCTAATGTCTCATGCAGTTGGATAGAGGGCAGTTTGTGTGAGGTATTGACCCTGTGGTGTGTAGTGGATTTGGCTCCAGGTTGGTAGAACGGAAGAAAGGACTTGAGGAGGTGCTCACATCCTAACGTCTGCCACATGAGATAACAGTTGCTATGGTTTTTTGAAGTCTGCCATCAAAACACACTTGCTCACTGTTGTGCTAATATGTCAAGTCGAGTCACCTTTATGCTTTTTACAATACAGATTGTTTCAAAGCAGCGTTACAGTGATAACAGGCACTGAACGGACAAACTTCTCTACGAGGCGCTAGTTACTCTCTGCTCTCTCTGACGACAACCTTTTTGTCCTGTGTCGGCCCCCAATCATTTATTCATTTTTCTAGGTTGCTTTTTTTTCTACGTCCATTTGAAATGTAGTTAATACTTTAGGTGAAACAAGCCACTAGTTTTATTCTAGCATTGTATAAACATATGTCAGTGAATGATTCAGTGACTCATGTTCAGGCTGCATCATTCCTTGACCTTCCTTGTCGTTCTGAGGCTTGTTGGTGAATGAACTGATTAAGAAGTTCACTTCTTTAGTTCCTGAATGAATCTGCAGCTTTGAGCGATTCAAATCAAATTTATAAAGACTTTGGCTGCATCTGAAATCACATGCTCTCTTGAGTAGGTACTTATTTTGTATGTTGTATGTTTCATTGCCCAATTGGATAGTAAATTGTCCCTTGAATGCACCCTTCAGAATCTCACCAGAAGTACTGTGAATTCAGACATATAGGCCTACTACTTGTCACATATTGTTATTCACCTAGTAGGAAAGTATGCCATTTCGAATGCACCAAATAACTTTTTTAATTCCAAGTGAATCACTGATTTTGAACTAAACTTATTATATAATACATAGTAAGGATTAAGTTCAAGTTCATGTTCAAAGTGACCAAAGTGCTGTACAGAAGAGCAATAATATCACACATAAATAAACCAGAAAAGAATATAAAACCACCTATTTAAAGGTTATAACCTATCAAAGTAATCAGTATACGCTAAGGAATATAAAAAAGTTTTTAGCAAGGACTTAAAAATAGACAAGGAAGGGGCCAGCCTAATCTCTAAAGGCAAGTTATTCCAAAGTCTTGGCCCAGCCACCGCAAATGCACGTTCACCTCTACACTTTAGTCTGACGCGTGGAACGACCAACAAAGCCGAGTATAGGAGTGAAGCAGTTCTGATAGATAGACCAGAGCTTTGTTATTTAGGGATTGATAAACAAAAATGAGCATTTTAAAATCTATTCTCTGACAAATCGGCAACCAGTAAAGTGATCTAAGCATAGGAGTGATGTGATCATGTTTAAGACACTTAGAAAGAAGTCTTGCAGCAGCATTTTGGACAAGCTGAAGTCGCGCAGTTTGAGATTTAGATATACCGCAATATAAGGAATTACAGTAATCTAAACTTGACGTGACAAACGCATGAACAGCCATTTCGAGAGTTTTTGAGGAGAGAAAATTTTTAATTTTAGATAGTAGACGAAGCTGGTAAAAGCTGGATCCAACAACAGATGAGATATGTCTATCAAATTTTAAATGCTGGTCATAATACCAAATTTTAAATGCAAAAATAATACCAAGATTCTGCACGCGTGACAATCTACAAGCGGCTAAACTGTCTAGCTCAGGGCTTATACACTGAGAACGTTCATTTGGACTGAATACAATCACCTGAGTCTTGTCCTCGTTTAAGAAGAGGAAGTTTTGGGCTAGCCATAATTTAACCTCCTCTAAACATTGGTGAAGAGAGGTGATCGCAGTGGAATTGTTTTTCTTGACTGGAAGACAGATTTGAGTATCATCTGCGTAGAAATGAAAGGACACACCATGCTTTCTTAGAATAGAGCCTAGTGGCAGCATGTATAGAGAAAATAAGGAGGAAGCTAAAATGGAGCCTTGAGGAAGGCCACAGGTCAGAGGAGCGGTGGAAGACGAAAAGTTTCACTAATAATTTTCTTTTAGATAGCTATGAATGAAACCATTTCAAAGCGTTTGCTTTAAGACCTACCCAAGACTCTAGTCTAGATAAAAGTAAGGAGTGGTCTGCTGTATCAAAAGCAGCTGATAAATCTAAATCTAAGGATAATTATGGCTGGTACGTTTTCTCTATTCATGTATGTGGCTGTTTAATATGCCTGTTTTTGTTGTTGTTTTTAATAATATCACCATAGCCATCATCACCCCACTCTCCCACAGACTGTACCACTGAATGAATCCCAATCAGAGATTTGGAAAGAACGTCATGCATCTCAATGTTCCGTGTGCCAACATTATTGTAAGTATATTATCCAGTATACCAGAGAGACTCGGGAGAATAATACTGTGACAATTATCCATTTATTTACAACCCAGCAAGCAATAAAGTACTTTGGCATGGTCCCCGTCCGTAGCTCGCAATCTGAGGGTCCGGACATATCCTGCCTGAAGACGAAGGCAGAGGCACAGCCGACCCCCACATGAGGTATGGAAGGGACCATCCTGGTGGTGGTGGGATAGATGAAGGGAAGGATTTGACTTGGAGGTAATGGGGAGGATGGCGGTGCATTGGAGCGTCAGCATCTGCAAACTCAGACATGAGTAAGTACTGATCTTTTATACCCAAGTATTAGAATGTGATTGGATAGATAACAAAGTTGCAGTGACATGATAATTAAGTCTTCCTGGCAGAACTTATGCTAAAGCTTTTAATTTATCTCAACTGTGCCTTAAATGACCCTGCCAAATCAGCCTCATTATAAAAGCCAGAGAGAACATTAACAAATGGAACACCCCGACTTGATAGTCAAGCATCATTTAAAAGTCTCTTGCACACTGGAAGAGTGAATTTGAAATGTACAGTGTCACATATCCCTGGCTGTGTGACCAGATGATAGATATAAATATGATGCCTCATAAGTTGCATGCTTGAATGGCAGATCTTTTCAAGTGTCAGAAAGTTTCAGAGAAGTAGTTTTACATTTTTAATGTCAAATCACAATTTTGGTGTTTAAGCGACTGGGAAAAATATGTGTGATGTGGAAAAAAAATCCTATATCACATTTCTCATTGATGACAGGTGTCTAGAAATGTACATCCGCAGTCAAGCAAATGATTGGATTATCAACTCATCCCTGATGTTGATGGAACTAATATACACCAGAAATGTAAACTTTTACATTAAAATGTTTATGTTGTATGTTTTCTTCAAATGAGTTTGTTAGTTCATTACCATACTTAAGGATTATTTTTTGGGGGGAAGTCATAATATTGTACTACTGAAACATTTCCATGGGGAAAAGATCATACATTTTTCTTCTTACAGTTTCATAACCTCAGTACAAACTGAGTGATCTAAACCAAGTTTTAATAACAATGAGTTATTATAATGAGTTATTACATTTATAATGATACAGAAGAGTTCACTTTCAAATAAATGCTGTTCTTTTGAACTTTATTTTTATCAAAGAATCTTGGGGGGAAAATGTAACAGTTTCTACAAAGATATTAAGCAGCAACTGTTTCAACATTGATAATAAGACATGTTTACACACTAAATCAGCATAGTAGAATGATTTTTAATTAGAATGATCATGTGTCATCAAATTACTATATTTTTACTGTTTTTATTTTATTTTTCAATAAGTCAAATAAAGAGAGACTGATTTGAGATCAACTGGTTAATAAAAAGTTAAAATGCTGAAGTATAACCACCACCAGAAGCCATTTAAGGCCATGGTAAAATTCAAATATGAAAAAAAAAAAAGATCCCATACTTGAAGAAAAATCTTTGCCGTTACAGAAGGAGTAGTGGAAGGATGTTTGTCAGAATTATTCAGAAGTGGGATTTGCATGCCACATCCTCCCATACTGCTTAGCCCTTCGTTCATTATCCCTCCGGGAATGGACCTGAATATTTTACTTCGACTGACAATTTATTTCCATCCATCTGCCTTGACAAGCAATGTGATCTCTTCTCCAACCACCCTAAAATTTCCTGTCCTCAGCTCATACAGAGGTCACATCACAACATGTCCATTACAGAAAGGAAATGATAGGATGATGGTGTCAAGCAGCTCAAGGGCTTATTCTCTGTCTACGTGGCAAAAGCTAACAAGACACTGCTATGGGCCCTTCAGTCACCCTAAACTCGCATACCCACAATGTCACACCAATCCCTCAAGAAGATATAGAATTAAGTCACTATGGCATGTCTTTATAAGCCCTTGGCATCTTCATCCTTTGTAGTATCTTATGACGGTGATTTCGGTTGAACGATCACATTCATTTAAGCATTCAGGATTCAGAGCTCTTTGGTGCAAGACTCTGAGCTCAGATACTTTGAAACGAGACTGTCACTAGATGAAGCAGGACTTGATCGCACATGGCTCTGTATTTATATTTTCAACTGAAGACAGAGTCCATAGCACTGGCTTAGTATTGAAAGAGTACTGGAAGAAGATAATGAATAGGTTCCCAGTTGCACTGTTAAGAGCAGAAGGTTTTTTTTTTCTTCTTCTTTTTTCTCTCTGTTCTGCAGTGGAAGTCCTGTCATTAGACTCTCCAGTGAACTCATTCTGAGTGCACTTACTAGATTTTTCTGTGTTTGCCATTCTGATTGGCAGGATGGTGCCTGGCATCAATTTTCTTGCCATCCGATGTTTGACAGTTGCACACCTCCAATGCAGTGTTAATTTTGTTAACGAAGACAATGACGAAAAATATTCGTCAACGCCCACTTTTTCTGTGACTAAAACGAGACGTTGACAAGCTAAACTAATATCTGATGATAAAAACTATGACGAAACATATGCCGTTTCTTTGTTAACAAGATGAGACGGGACTATAATGTTATTTGAGGAATGTCGGACATTAAAAACACATAATCTCTACATATGCTGTCTTTCAAAAATGTGCGTCGTCAAGGAAGGTGTCTGCATAATCTGATCTTTTTTTTTTTGTGTGTGTAATTTATTTCTTTTACAGATGTTTCAAATATAATTCTTTGAACATTTCCATAAGATCATGAAATCATAAAATACAATAAAAAACATAACATAACATAAGAAATAAACATAATTACAAAAAACAAAACAAAAAAGGTATACATGTGTACTCAAGTTAAAGATGAGGAGTTAAATTGTTTGCAAATGT
This sequence comes from Gobiocypris rarus, assembly GCA_023029165.1. Classification (NCBI taxonomy): domain Eukaryota; kingdom Metazoa; phylum Chordata; class Actinopteri; order Cypriniformes; family Gobionidae; genus Gobiocypris; species Gobiocypris rarus. Next base: position 22,094,576 of record CM040932.1, read on the forward strand.
CCATAGTTCTTGTTGTTTTGCGGTTTGAGAGTCCTTGTAAAGCATCAAAATAAATCTTCATGTCAGCCTTAAAATGGGAGATGTTGGGAATTCTTTCAGACCATTTACATTTGTGTATGTAGAATTTACCAAGTAATATTATAAGATTTAATAAAAAAGCATGACTTTTTTCTATATCTTTTTTGTCATAATAAAAAATAGCATTTCTTTTTATGTTAATTTTGGTTCCACTTAACATATTAAATAAATATTCTACATCAACCCCAAAAAATTTAACATACATACAAAAAAAAAAAAATGCAAAACAGTTTCAGGGTATATTTTACAAAATACACAACATTCAGAAAGATTGGTTTTATATCTTTTTAAAAACTGGTTTGTTGGATAAACTGTATGAATAATTTTAAAATATATTTCATTAACTTTATTATTAACACAATATTTGTTATTATAAGTCCAGATCAATCTCCAATTAATATTCTCAAAACGGTCATTCCAAAAGTATCTACCTCAAAATGTTATAGGGCAATGAATCAGACTTCTAAAAAATGTATTATTGCATTTGGTATCCTTAATATCTATGCCATTCAACAATATCTGCCTTTTAAACTTAGAATTTTTTTGAGGTTCATTAATGCCTTGCAAAATGCAATTTTCATTAGGTCCTGTTCTCTTAAGCTTTAAAAAGACAGCAAAAGCAGCTGCATAAACCACATGCTGTGCGAGAGAGGCTCATGTAAGATGGGAAAATAGACTTGTCCACAGATAATCACATTCGTTCATGCATTTCCGGCATATTTTTATGTTCTTCAAAATTGTTATCTCTAGAAATTCCAGTTTTAACATGGTTTCAATTTTAAAGAAATTTATTAAAAATGCTAATAAAGTATCCTAGTCTACAAAACACTTACAAAAATTCAATTAAGCGCTGTTCGAGCTATGTTTCATGTACGAGTATGAAATTCGGTAGACACATGTAACAGCCCAATACCTACAAAAAAGTCAGGGGGTACAAAATATGAAAAACAACAGGAAGTGAGATTTAAAGCATTTTACATCTTGCCTCACATTCCCCCATTCACTCACTCATTCATACACCGACAGCAGTGCCATGCAAGGTGCCATCCAGCTCGTTGGGAGCAGCTGGGGTTAGGTGTCTTGCTCATGGACACCTCAACACTTGGTCGGGTGGAACCGGGGATAAAACCACCAACCTTCTGGTTTGTAGACAACCTACATGAACCACTGAGCCAATGCTGCCCCATACAAAGCCACTGCCGCTCTTTGCAAAACTTTTGCAAATGTAAGACGTCAGAGATTCTTAAATATCTACGTTCTTAGAGATTTAACTAGATCAACATCATATTTTCACAGTCTAATCTTAAGGCATTGGTGATGTAAAATTTTGAATATCTTGAGTTTTCCCTGGAGGGCGTGTCTGATTAAATTGAATGCACCATTGCTAAATAAAACACAAAAATCACAATGACCCCAAACTCCTGAATTGTGTTATATTTTATTTATTTATTTTTAATGTAATTTTTAAAGTACAGAATCAATTTGAAATATGGAGTAACTCAAAAAGGTATTGCAGATGAGTGAATCTCCAAAAACTGTTCAGCGTTTATTAACTTTCATTGGTGATGTGCAGTAATCCGACAGCTTAAAGTTTACTCTTGAAGAACCTGAGTTACCAAATCTTTACTCTGTGCAATGTGTACTGTGTTCTTTCATCATCTGAGAAGATGGTGTTCCTGTTTAGCCTAGCCAAGGGTCCTCCACTTGGAATGGAACGCGATGGAATTGCAAAACATACTTGGGTAATGAAATGATCTCCCTCCTGTGGTGGTGAGCGTAGAGGAGTTCAGAGAGCTGTTACATCTTTGTAATCAAAGACACATCTGACTGAATATTAAGTGATCTGCAATGGGGCGTCTCCTGTTTTCACCTAATGACATGTTTGTTCTCCACGCCCAAAACAAACACAAATTCTCTTTCTGTCTATATCACTGATTGCATTTACATATTCAAATGTCCCCTCACTGCTTGCTGAGGTGCCATGAATCCAATTACTAGCAATGAACATCACCTGTTCATCATTAAAATTCAACTGGTTACAAAGTTGATGCACTTCAGTCTGGCAGTTTGCTATCAGTGTATCAAATCCATCATAGGATATTTTGACTTGCTGTCTATATTAATAAGTTAGTTTGTGCAGATCAAATTTTTTGTGAACGGATTGCGTGATCAAATAAAATAAATAAAATAAAAATTAATACAATTTTTACAAATACAATTTCTGACACTTACATTGAACAGAATTGTTTTAATGTAGCGTGAGTGCTGAATAGAGGCAACAGTAATTCTCGAGTCCTGTCTATTACTTTCAAGTCTGTTCGCAAACTGAAAAAAAGCACAAATGTTATATCTCCCCAGTGCTATTGTCATGTTTGTTTGATATATATATAAGTACATAATACTTAATTGGTTTGAGAAGGACAAACATAAATGAAACAAATTATTTAGAACTTTCTTTTCCTTTTGAGTTCACAGCACTGGCATATTTCAAGTAAACTGAACAGTTTCATTGTTTTGAGTTGTATGAACTCATTTCCTTTAATTTAGGCTAATTTAATTTTAAATGAAACTGGGCTGGTATTTTTTATTTTGCAGCATGCTTTGTCCATGACACTTGAAAGGGAGAGTGAATGCTAAAATTACACTCAACTGAAGGATTATTGAACACCTGTTCAATTTCTCATTAATGCAATTATCTAATTAACCAATCACATGGCAGTTGCTTCAATGCATTTATGGGTGTGGTCCTGGTCAAGACAATCTCCTGAACTCCAAACTGAATGTCAGAATGGGAAAGAAAGGCGATTTAAGCAAATTTGAGCATGGAATTGTTGTTGGTGCCAGATGGGCCTTTCTGAGTATTTCACGATCTTCTCAGTTACTGAGATTTTCACACACAACCATTTCTAGGGTTTACAAAGAATGGTGTGAAAAGGGAAAACATCCAGTATGCGGCAGTCCTGTGGGCGAAAATGCCTTGTTGATGCTAGAGGTCAGAGGAGAATGGGCTGACTGATTCAAGCTGATAGAAGAGCAACTTTGACTGAAATAACTACTCGTTACAACCGAGGTATGCAGCAAAGCATTTGTGAAGCACAACACGCACAACCTTGAGGCGGATGGGCTACAACAGCAGAAGACCCCACCGGGTCATCTCATCTCCACTACAAATGGGCTACAAAATTAGGCTACAATTTGCACGAGCTCACCAAAATTGGACAGTTAAAGACTGGAAAAATGTTGCCTGGTCTGATGAGTCTCGATTTCTGTTGAGACATGCAGATGGTATAGTCAGAATTTTGCGTAAACAGAATGAGAACATGGATCCATCATGCCTTGATACCACTGTGCAGGCTGGTGGTGGTGGTGTAATGGTGTGGGGGATGTTTTCTTGGCACACTTTAGGCCCCCTTGTGCCAATTGTGCATCGTTTAAATGCCATGACCTACCTGAGCATTGTTTCTGACCATGTCCATCCCTTTATGACCACCATGTACCCATCCTCTGATGGCTACTTCCAGCAGGATAATGCACCATGTCACAAAGCTTGAATCATTTCAAATTGGTTTCTTGAACATGACAATGAGTTCACTGTACTAAAATGGCCCCCACAGTCACCATATCTCAACCCAATAGAGCATCTTTGAAATGTGGGGGAATGGGAGCTTCATGCCCTGGATGTGCATCCCACAAATCTCCATCAACTGCAAGATGCTATCCTATCAATATGGGCCAACATTTCTAAATCCAGTCTTCAACTGTCCAATTTTTGGTGAGCTCGTGCAAATTGTGTAACCTCTTTTTCCATTTGTAGTGGGAGATGGAGTGGTACCCGGTGGGTCTTCTGCTGTTGTAGCCTATCCGCCTGGCTGAAAGTGTGTGTTGTGGCTTTACAAATGCTTTGCTGCATACCTGTTGTAACGCACGGCTATTTCAGTCAAAGTTGCTCTTCTATCAGCTTCTGGAATCAGTCGCCCATTCTCCTCTGGACTCTAGCATCACAAGACATTTTCGCCCCACAGGACTGTCAGATACTGATGTTTTTCCCTTTTCACACCATTCTTTGTAAAACCCTAGAGTAAGCCTCCATAAAACAGATATCTTCTGTTAAATTAAGTGCAAACTTTACATACTACTAATATACTTACAATTGTAATGTTTTTTTTAAACTAGCCTAGTAAGATTTAACCTAATTGGTAACAAAATATTGGTTCAATATTACAACTGTTAAGTTGCATCAGCTCCTGAATGAAAACTGCTACAATAGTCCACTGTGAAATGAAAACAGGGGCTGAATCTGAAATTGCCCCCAAACCTCAATCACTATTCCCTACGTTAATCCACAATTAGATCATTAAAGGTATAAATGAAAATGAGTGCTTGAAGTCGGACAGCCGTTGTGTGACATTGGTTGTGTACTCTCTTTATTGGCGTGTGCAATGTGGATTCAATGAGTGGACTCCAATAACGCCCACTATGGTTTCGATAACTACTAAGAAAATCGCAATGAGATTTGTAAATTATTGCATTCCCTTTTATTTACAATTTTTTCCCAACTTTTTTGGAATCAAGTTTGTAATGAACTAAATCTTTTTTATAGTGACTTCTTGCAAATCAAATGAGTAATTTACTAACATTTTTGGAGCAAGTCCAGCTTATTCGTTTTTACAGTGTGCATTTAAAAAAATGTTTTTGTGTTTGTATAATTTTACACAAATTTATTAATGGTTTATTATGGGATAGGCCTGTAATTAACACCCGTAGCTATATCATGTTTTAATAATGAAGATTGGTCCCTTTTGATACTTAAATAAGACAGATGGTGTCATTTCTATATTTGTCCTCATACAGGATTTGCTTGTGTGCATGTATAACAGTTTTAGAGTGATGTAATTTACATCTTCCTGTCAGTGCAGCAGATGAACAGTTTTAATATTCCATCAGTGTGAACAGAACAACGTCAAAACAGTTTTTTTGTTTTTTTCACTGAAGGATATGACTGAGAATGTGAAAGTTATATCAAGCATGCTGTAATATGATTTTCTCTATTAACAAGCTGGAAGATTTAATTTTGGAGCTCCGATGAATACCTTAGCCTAACTAACGGATTTGACAGATTTTAATCTTTTTTACATGTACAGACGGGAATGGGTCTATTGATAATTCAGTTGATGGATCTAGTGATTTAAAAAAAATGTATATATACTTTTATTCTATTTAAACTAAGGTGTACTTCTCAAGCTTTTACAGTAAGCTAGTCTTTACTGTTTATTTGAGCCACAAAGATATTTCCATTCGAGAGTTGTTAACGTAGGATTAAAAACCAAGCGAGCTCTAAATCCCAAAGGGAACTGCCATCAATAAAGCTTTCAAAAAGCAAACAGTTGAAAACACTAATTTCTCAGAGGAGGTCAATTAGTTTGACAGAATTTTAAAGTGAATGTTCATTTCCGAGTGAAACAGGATTTAATTTTTTTGCGCTGCACTTGTTGATGCATCAGATTACAGAAGTGCAATGTCTTATGAATGCTGTTGTTAACTTTATAGCACTTGAGCTAAATGCATCCTCCTCTTGGCAACTAACTCTATGTTTTTCACTCTTAATTGACCAGCTTAATTTAATGTGCCAATATATAGAAATAGCTACACCAAACTGCTTTTACATAATATGGCTAATTTACTTCCCTTAATTTTTCTCAGAAGTCAGATTGTCATCTAACCTGCTGGCAGCTAAACCGAGTTGTTTATCATTTTCCTCTCTGACTTTCCAGGCTTTAATACAGGGGTGTTTGATATGTTTTACTAAAGTAGCTTCTCGTGCTATTTTTATCAATTTCTTTCCACTTCCCCTTCCCCTCTGTATTCTGCTTCTAATGGGACCATGACTGGATAATTGATATGCTAACAATTTCTGTCACAGCAGACTTGCTTTGTTTGATGTAAAAGGCTCCTCTTCCTCCTGCCCTGCAATTACTGTCTTCTCCCTTTATTTCTCAATAATGGCTCATCAAATAATAATTTTGACTTTGCCGGGGTTCGTCTTTTAATGGTCATTTTGCTGAAGAAATGAAAAATTCCAATAGGGAGATGGTGATGCTCCCAGTCGATTGATTTTAAAGCACCTTCAGCCACCTCCTGAATTAGTAATATGTCAGAAATTGGGAAAAATATATCCCTGTGAAGTGTTTTTATTTTTATTTTTTATTTTATTTATTTTTATGCTTCAGAAAATATGTATTTGATCCACAACTGTTATGTCTCAAAGAATATTCTTTAAAAAAATGCATTGGACAAAAGCATCAGCTTTGAATAAATATGTTTTCTCCTGAGAAATACATCTTATTTTTGATGCAATAAGCATTCTGAAGTCCTTGAGTGGCATACAATAGCAACCTCCTAACCCCACATAAGTGAAAAATGTGGCTAATAAAAGCCATAGGCAATTGCTCCTAGAGCTGATGTGAATTTGCTGACTCTAACATGTTTCCAATCGATCTAAATCTGATGTCATATGATGTCTTATGATTCGACCTCAATTATCGCCCCTCAAGAACTACTACACCGCTTTACAACTATAGGACAGGAAGAGCTTAATAAACTTATCATTGCAACTACACCAACAACATGTTTATTAGATCCAATACCCACTAAACTACTGAAAGAGCTGTTACCTGTAGTGGAAGAGCCTCTTCTCAATATTATTAACTCGTCTTTATCTTTAGGTCATGTTCCAAGAATATTCAAGTTGGCAGTCATAAAACCTCTCATTAAGAAGCCACAATTAGATCATAATAACCTAGCAAATTACAGACCCATTTCAAATCTTCCATTTATGTCTAAAATACTAGAAAAAGTTGTGTCCGCTCAATTGTGCTCTTTCTTGCAAGAAAATGATATCTATGAAAATTTTCAATCAGGATTCAGGCTGCATCATAGCACAGAAACTGTGCTCGTTAAAATCACAAATGATTTACTTCTAGCTTCTGACCAAGGCTGTAACTCAATACTAGATCTACTCGATCTTAGTGCTGCGTTCGATACTATAGATCATAAAATACTCTTAGATCGACTTCAAAATTACACTGGTGTTCAGGGACAGGCATTAAACTGGTTTAGATCGCACTTATCAGACCGCTACCATTTTGTCTGTCTAAATGGGGAAAAAATCAAAGATAACGTCAGTAGACTATGGGGTGCCACAAGGATCTGAGTTAGGACCTCTGCTATTCTCAATATATATGCTGCCACTTGGTAATATTATAAGAAAACATGGAATTAATTTCCACTGTTATGCTGATGACACTCAATTATCTATTTCATCACGACTAGATGAGAACGCTAAATTATCTAAACTGACAGCGTGTGTTGAAGATATTAAATACTGGATGACGTGTAATTTTCTGCTATTAAATTCAGATAAAATGGAGGTATTACTTGTTGGTCCAAAAAACTGCTCACAAAACCTCTCACAATACAACTTTAACTTGGAAGGACGTCCTGTCACTTTATCCACTACAGTAAAAGACCTGGGTGTTATATTAAACTGCAACTTGTCTTTCGAAAATCATATTTCATATGTTACAAGAACGCCATTTTTCCACCTTAGAAACATTGCTAAGCTATGTAACATGCTATCTATTTCTGATGCAGAAAAGTTAGTTCATGCATTCATGACCTCGAGACTAGATTACTGTAATGCTTTATTAGCTGATTGTCCTGCATCCTCAATAAACAAGCTACAGTTAGTCCAAAACACAGCTGCTAGAGTTTTTACTAGGTCAAGAAAATATGATCATATAACACCAATTTTATCATCTCTACACTGGTTACGTATTAAGTTCCGTATCAATTACAAAGTATTGCTACTGACCTATAAAGCCCTAAATGGTTTAGCTCCAGTGTATTTAACGGATCTTCTATCGCCCTACAATCCATCGCGCTCTCTAAGATCACTAAACTTGAGGCTTCTGGTCATTCCTAGGATATCTAAGTCCAGTAAAGGAGGGAGGGCATTTTCACATTTAGCTCCTAAACTCTGGAATAGTCTTCCTGATATTGTTCGAGGTTCAGACTCGCTGTCCCAGTTTAAAACTAGATTAAAGATGCATCTCTTTAGCCAAGTATTCACATTATAATTACCTTTTATACTACAGTTAAATCGGATCAAAAGCATCAATATTCTGAACAGCAGCTATGCTATTTATTTCCCATCTGCTTTTCTGTTATCTCGGGACACTAGTCCCGAGGTAAATAGTTTGTCAGCTCTAGTTTGTATCCAGCCTCTCATGGAGACTTCAGATGCCCCAACAACCTGTGATGAGACGACTCGACACCTGTTAAGAAACGACTCAACGGCAGCGCTGTTATGGCCTAAATTAACACATGATTGATTAACTTTTTCTAACATTTTTCTTTAACATTCTCTTTCTAACATTTTTCAATTGACATTTATGAAATGCACTTTCTGTAAAGTTGCTTTGAAACAACTAGTTTATTTAATTAGTGTCACACTTGTCTCCAATCTTGTAATCAGTCATTCAGCCTATTCAAATTGAGAAAAGTAGCCACTGTGCTGTTTGATATCACTGTGTGCACCACACTGAATATGGACCTGAGAAAGCAAAGGAGAGAGTTGTCTGAGGAGCTCAGAAATAAAATTATAGACAAGCATGATAAAGGTAAAGACTACAAGACCATCTCCAAACAGCTTGATGTTCCTGTGACAACAGTTGCAAATATTATTAAAAAGTTTGAGGTCCGTGGAACTGTAGCCAACCTCCCTGGGCGCGACCGCAAGAGGAAAATTTACCCCGGATTGAACAGAAGGATAGTGCGAATTATAGAAAAAGAACCCAGGATATAAGCTGAACTCCAAGGTGAAGGTACGTCAGTTTCTGATCGCACCATCCTTCCTTTTTTGAAACCCAGGAGGACTACACTTTTGAAAGATAAACATAAAAAAGCCAGACTGGAATTTGCTAAAATGCATATTGACAAGCCACAATCCTTCTGGGAGAATGTCCTTTGGACCGATGAGTCAAAATTCTGAAGTGGCCTTCTTTGAATCCTGATCTGAATCCTATTGAACATCTATGGAAAGAGCTGAAACTTGCAGTCTGGAGAAGGCACCCATCACACCTGAGACAGCTGAAGCAGTTTGCTCAGGAAGAGTGGGCCAAACTACCTGTTAACAGGTGAAGAAGTCTCACTGAGAGCTACAGAAAACGTTTGATTGCAGTGATTGCCTCCAAAGGTTTGCAACAAAATATTAGGTTAGGGGCCCCATCATTTTTGTCCATGCCAAAAGCAGTCTGATTTCTATTAAAAAAAAAAAGTCTGATTTCTATTAAATATGGAATAAACAATGTTGGATGCCAATTACTTTTGTCAGTTTCAAGTTAATTCAGAAAAAATTCAAAAAATTCTTAGTTTTTTTTTTTGGAAGGGTACCAACAAATTTGAGCAATTCTGTTGATACTAATGTATCATTCATCATCTATCTGCTTTTGTCATGATGTACAGAATACTGTTTGTGGGTCCAAGCCTTCACTTCTCAACAGCCATTTATGAGTACTATATTTTCTTAAAATACACACATCCATGCCTCTGGGCCTCTTCAGACAAAAATGACCAAAACATTTTAGGTTTTGACATTTTAAATGGGATGGTGGACACTTGGGCCGTGTGTCCACCAAGGCGTTTTTTCACCCAGCTGGCTGGCGTATTCAATTGTCAAGTGGTGTTGCTCATCACTGTCACTTTTCACCAGCCATCAAATCACAGTAGAGGAGGGGCGGGACAAACACAACACTGACATTCTGATGGTACAACATCCACCGATGAAAACAAGCAGCATAATAACGGAACAAAATAATTTAAAACAAGAGTCAAAGCAAATACTTTACATTGTATCAGCATTTTTATATAGAATCAGTACAGAAACAAACTATCTGTGAGGTGAGATACTAGTAACACTTCCTTGGATATTCCATATCATAACAGGCAAAGAGTCTCAACTGAAAAAAACGCGCTGTCAAAACATTCGCAAGCGCCCACAGGGAGGCGTTTTCAGCCGGCTAAAAACGCTTTGGTGGACACACGGCCTTAGGGACTTTTGTTGCATTAGCTATATGAATGTAGAGGTGACACTCTAAAATAGAGTGCAAAATAGACACAAAATCAGACCAGACCCAGATTTATAATGCTGTGAAAAAACATACCTGTTAATTTTTTTAAAATTTTTATTGAATTTTGATATTATGTGTTCAAAATGTTCCCCTCTCTGCTCAGGTTTGAATTTAGTAAAATGAATGCAAAAACTGACACTTCAAATCAACAACAAAAAAATAATAATAAATATACACTCACCTAAAGGATTATAAGGAACACCTGTTCAATTTCTTATTAATGCAATTATCTAAGCAACCAATCACATGGCAGTTGCTTCAATCCATTTAGGGGTGTGGTCCTGGTCAAGACAATCTCCTGAACTCCAAACTGAATGTCAGAATGGGAAAGAAAGGTGATTTAAGCAATTTTGAGCATGGCATGGTTATTGTTGCCAGACGGGCCAGTCTGAGTATTTCACAATCTGCTCAGTTACTGGGATTTTCACGCACAACCATTTCTAGGGTTTACAAAGAATGGTGTGAAAAGAGAAAAACATATGCGGCAGTCCTGTGGGCGAAAATGCCTTGTTGATGCTAGAGGTTAGAGGAGAATGGGCCGACTGATTCAAGCTGATAGAAGAGCAACTTTGACTGAAATAACCACTCGTTACAACCGAGGTATGCAGCAAAGCATTTATGAAGCATTTACAACACGCACAACCTTGAGGCGGATGGGCTACAACAGCAGAAGACCCCACCGGGTACCAATCATCTCCACTACAAATAGGAAAAAGAGGCTACAATTTGCACGAGCTCATCAAAATTGGACAGTTGAAGACTGGAAAAATGTTGATGAGTCTGATGGGTCTCGATTTCTGTTGAGACATTCAGATGGTCAGAATTTGGCGTAAACAGAATTTATGCCTTTTTACCACTGTGCAGGCTGGTGGTGGTGGTGTAATGGTGTGGGGGATGTTTTCTTGGCACACTTTAGGCCTCTTAGTGCCAATTGGGCATTGTTTAAATGCCACAGCCTACCTGAGCATTGTTTCTGACCATGTCCATCCCTTTATGACCACCATGGTCCCATCCTGATGCTACTTCCAGCAGGATGATGCACCATGTCACAAAGCTCGAATCATTTCAAATTGGTTTCTTGAACATGACAATGGCCCTAAAATGGCCCCCAAAGTCACCATATCTCAACCCAATAGAGCATCTTTGGGATGTGGTGGAATAGGAGCTCCGTGCTCTGGATGTGCATCCCACAAATCTCTATCAACTGCAAGATGCTATCCTATCAATATGGGCCAACATTTCTAAAGAATGCTTTCAGCACCTTGTAGAATCAATGCCACGTAGAATTAAGGTGAAAGGGGGTCAAACACAGTATTAGTATGGTGTTCCTAATAATCCTTATTTATATATATATATAAACCTTGACAAAAAACATAAGTATTCTTGTCTAAAAACACTAGATAATTTATAAGCCACTTTATATAGGGTTTATATAGGAATCTAGTGGAAACAACAGGGCATTACATACCTTTTTCTTTTTTTACTCCCACCAGACGCCACACATCTACATTAAAAAAAAATTGGATTTCAAATGTCTTGTCTCTATTTTAATATGGAATGCTGCTTTAATTGAAAAATTGTTTAAAATATATTCGATTTTTTTATTATTATTAATTTCTATGGGAAAAATAGCTAATAATATTTTATAAATATTGCATAGTATCATAAAATACCATAACAATTCTAAATAATAATCAAAAAACTTGACTTCAACTTTATTGAACTGAAATATATTACATTGGTTTTCCAGGGGGGAATGCTTCAGTCACTTTTGATCACAAAGAAGCCCCCTGTGTGACCCCTAAACGAAGAGGCCCAGAGGGTTAAGTGAAGCTTTTAAAAGCTCATGCTGTTCGTGACATTCTTCAGGCTCACAGCATCCCAGACACCAATATTTTAATGATTCATAAAATTGAAGCACTGGCCAACTGACATTTCACTGTCATGATAAAGTCAGGATCATATTTCGGTTAGGATAACACTGTGAGAATATATTAGCACCTTTTTGTTGTTTGCTTTTGGTATCTGGAACGTTTGGACCCAGAAATGATGACGTGTGACGTCAGACTTAACATCTAAGCAGAGTGTAGTGATATTATTTGGGAAATATTTATATGGGAAAACAAGCTTTATAATATTAATTTGTAAGCAGTTTTGTTTGGTTTCCTCTTTTTATTTTATCCAGTTTTATCCAGTTTCTGGAGCTACTACTCCAAAAATGCCCTGAATAAAAGTGTCCTCATGGATCACAATCCGTTGAAACTGAAACATGAAACATGTCATGACTCTTAAATAGGCTTTTGAGTTATTTACATTCTGTAGCCATAGCAAGTGATCGTTTTGTGCATATTAATTAGCGTATATGATCTGGTAGCTCTTAAAACAAAGCATTTTTTATGTTAGTATCAATATACAGTACATGAAATGTAAGTGACTGACATTGGTGCACCGCCTTTCATCAAAACAAATGTTCTTTGGTTAGCAATGCACGTTTCAATGCAGCTTTACAGAAAGTCTGTTATTGTCTGTAATGCCTTAAAGTCATAAAGTCATAACATTAAGCAGTTTTAGAGCTAAGTAGTTCAATCAGGGAGCTGAGAGTGATAAGGATTTAATCACCTATATTGAGCAAGCCATAGGAGAGTAGACTGTGACAGGGAACCAAAAGCTCCATTTTGCTGTCATCAGGAGACAAAATAATTAATAAATAAATACAATCTTTCAGGTTCTTTAGATCATCTCAAATAACCTGAAAATCATTTGAACTTAAACTTGTGTGTCTTTGAGGTTTGTATCTGCTTTACTGATGAGGTGGACATAGATTTTGTGTCAGACTGGACGTGGCAGCAGTTCAGACTTGGTGAGGTCAATAGTGGAAGACAGCAGGGTGTGCAGAGTTTCGTCACATTTGGACACAATGTCATCCTTTCAGCAATTGCCTGCAAGAGTGGATTTCATATAGTCTCTTTCTTTGACTGATGCATGCGGGAACTGATGAAGTTGAAAGTAAGTGTCAGTTTTCTCCTGGCGTCCTCTTTGATTATTTGTGGCAAAGCTGGTTTACAGCTGTGGGATGTGTGTTCTTCAGCCTAATTGTTAAGTGAAATGTAATCTATCTAATCTTTGTGTAGTCATTACATATATCAAATTAAAGGCTTATTTTATTTAAATAGATATGACTATTCTTATTTTATCAGCAGTTGTGTACATTTTACAGTAGCATTTATGTTTTTTATTTAATGTTTATTGCATTATTTTCATGTTTTGTGTGTGTTTTACAGTGATTTTTTTTTAGCCTGTGCAAGATTGACAAAATGACAGGACTGCAAATAGACAAGTGCAAGAAACACAAAGTGTTTTGTTATTATTATTATTATTATTATTATTATTATTATTATTATTATTATTATTATTATTATTATTATTACTATTGCTATTACTATTATTATTTGATTGTTGTTTGTTTTTCCTGACATTTCCCTTCATTCATTTCTGGATGAGGTAGCATAGCCTTCATTGTTTTAAATGTGCACCATCAACCTAATATTGATTGTTGTGCTATGACTGAACTTAACTGTTATCCATATTATTTTGTGGGTTCTGCTGTGCACCTGCCATTTGTTCTCTCAAATATAATAAGGCAAATTTGACCATTTTCTTTCTTTCTTTCTTTCTTTCTTTCTTTCTTTCTTTCTTTCTTTCTTTCTTTCTTTCTTTCTTTCTTTCTTTCTTTCTTTCTTTCTTTCTATATATATTTCTAAGAAATGTTTCACTTTGACATTACATGGGTCCATTAGTTGACATTTATCAAAAAGCCTCAGTTAAATGCACCAGTGCTGTAACTCAATAAATGATGAAGAAGTCCATGGCTGGGTGAGTAATTTTGACAGGCAATTTTTTATTGCTGATGCCCCCTCGATCAAACCCCTCATATGATCTCTCTTGCCTTCCCAAAGAAACACACACAAAACAATCAAAAAATATATTGAAACGTACATTTTTTTATATCTTATTGTATTGTGTTTTGTGTGAGTGTGGGAGGAAAAGATTACAAAACTGCTGTTTGATCATGAATTTTTTCGAGTACTAATTCTCACTCAATTTGATGAGCTCAAGACAAATTCAAAAGCCACTCATAATATATTTACCAATGCTGTGCAGCTCTTGTTAGGGATGTTGTTATCTGCATTTTAAAAGAACATGCGTATATTCCTTTGATTTAAACTTGAATATTGCCAATTATACACAATGAGTAATATATTTGCTTTAAATAAATTCTGATTTCATATCATATATTTCCGAAAGGGAAGGAAATTCAAGCAGCTGAAACAAAGTAGGGTGCAATAGCATCGATACATTTCAGCGAGTGAGTGTGTGTGAATAGCAAACCAATCAGTTCTTTTATTCTTCATTCTCTTTCTCTCAGATGTTCCTGTGCAGTTGTGGATTCTGTTCAGTCTTGTGTCTTGAGAGTGAGTGTGAAGCGTTCAGACAGTGGAGATACAGTACATGTCTGCTTTCATTCCCCCTCAGCACTCACTGACACGTCATCGTCACATTTCTCTTTGACCTGCCAACTGCAGCGGCGTTCATCCGGATAATGGGTGAGATTTCTCCCTGAATCGATCATGTAGCATCCTCAACACCTGTATGGCCATCATAACTTAAATTACATCAATTTCTGTACTAGCCTTTTCATGGACACATAAAGTTTGATTCTAGGAGAATGAAATTCACTCAGCCAAGGTATTCGTGCTGATTGTACTTTAAAGCTTTATTCCCCTCTTTTCATTCCTGCTAATTTTCCTGACTCACCTCAGCAATGTAGCTGAGCTGCCATTAATTTAAAAACAAAGGGGGGAAAAGCACATTTTGATTGAAGATGTCTCAAAGGGTGCACTGCAGTGGGGTGACTG